>PTEX01000053.1:1694947-1765426 GCA_003342815.1 Eudromia elegans | reverse complement strand
TTTTTTTTTTTTAGTTAGAAAARACATTACAGTTTTCTTAGCTGCACTTCTGTTCAGACTTCTTTCAGACTGTTMCCTGCATGAGGAATTATTATTTATGTGGACTCAGCCATTAATCACAGAATCTCAGGGCTGTGAAGGAGCTCAGGAAGTCACCTTGTCCTTTCCTTGGTCTCCAGGCAGGACCATTCCTCACACATGTGTACCTAGTTTGCTCTTAAGGGTCTTCCCTGAGGGAGACTCTGCCTTGTCCTTGGGAAGTCTATTCTGCTGGTTCATTTTCCTATTACTGGAGTTTTCTGTTATCGCAGAATCACAGAATGGTTGAGGTTGGAAGGGACYTCTGGAGATCATTTAGTCCAACAGCTTGCTCCAGCAGGGACCCCTAGAGCACGGGACACAGGGTGGCATCCAGGCAGGTTTGGAAGGTCTCCAAAGGAGGAGACTCCACAAYYTSTCTGGGCAGCCTGTTCCAGGGCTCTGTCACCCTCACAGGAAAAAAGTTCTTCCTCACATGGASATGRAACTKCCTGTGTTTCAATTTGTACTCATTAACCCTTGTCCTGTCACTGGCCACTACTRAGAACAGTTTGGCCCCTCCTCCCTACAATCATTCCTCAGGTACTTAAACATATTGATCAGATCTCCTCTCAGCCTTCCCTTCTCCAGGCTAAACAGGCCCAGCTCACTTAGTCTTTCCTCATATAGTAGGTGCTCCAGTCCCTTAATCACCTTAGCTGCTCATTGCTGGGCCCTCTCTGGGAGCTCCACGTCCCTCTTGTTCTGAGGAGCCCAAAACTGCCCCCAGTACTCCAGATGTGGCCTCACCAGGGCTGAGCAGAGGGGCAGGATCCCCTCCCTCAATGTGCTGACAACGCTCCTCCTAATGCAGCCAGGATCCCATTGGCCTTCTTGGCCACAAGGGTACATTGCTGCCTCATGGTCAACTCGTCAACCAGGACTCCCAAATCCCTCTCCATAGAGCTGGTTTCCAGCACATCAGCCCCTAACGTCTGTATTGGTGCTTGGGCTTATTCCTCCCTAGGTACAGGACCCTGCACTTGTCCTTATGCTTAACCTGAACCTCCAGTACTGCAGTATAAGCCTTGGCAATGACAGGGGCTGCTGGTGAGGATTAGGATGAGCAGAGCAAGGCTATATATAAAGTAGGTATTTTTTATGCATTGCAACACCCACTACTGCCACTTCATGAGACATTTCAGGTCCGTGACGTGGTGATCACCCACTATTACGTATGCTGCCTTCTGCTGAGTTTTGCTAGGCTGTATGATTAAAAACTAATCCCAGTAAACAGAAAGACCAATACGGATCTGAAGAACAGCAATAGGTGGAGCAACTCCAGGAGTGAAATTGGAGAAAAAGGAGCACACCAAATGAGCTGCTCCAAAGCCTGCCCAAGGAGGACGAGCARTGCACACTGTCTCTGGAGTGAAACCACCAGGATTTCACCAAGAGTGAAGAGGTTCAATCCTGCTGTTTCCTGCAGATGGTGGGGGTGGCTGCCTTCCTGTGGGGCCTGGATCTCTGTGGGGTGCCAATAAGTCATGTAAGACTTCCTTGGAGAAGTTTTAAGGTAGAAAGACCTATTATGGGATGTTTTGGGAAGGACCAAGGATGGAAAAGGGGATGCAGAGGAATCAGGGAAAAATTAGCATGGAGGAGAAAATGGATAGAAAGGGCCAGTTGCAGGTGCCTGAGCCCAGTGCCTGATGCCCGCAGTTCATCCACCCTGTCATGTAGATGCACTCTGCAAGTGACCGTTGCGAGCAGGAGTTAAGGACAGAAGAAACCTTCTCCTTGTCTTCAGCAAGGACAGAAGAAATGCCTCAGGGCYTTGGGTGAGCCAACAACTTGTCTAACCACCCTCCAAATTTGCCCATCAAGATTAGCCTACATGTCTTATAAATTCTTTTCAGTTTCCCAGAGAAAGAAGGAAGGGAATTCAGCTAATGACTCACTAAATACATGGACTAAAATCACCATTATTTTTTTTTCAGTTGATTTAGTCTACACAGATATCTTGTGAATTGGAAAATACACAGAATTGTTAACAACACTAAAATAAAAATTAACCTTATAGCTAGGTGTCACAAAGTATATTAKTCCAGGAATTTAAATCATCCAGAGATAGAGAGATATCTGAAAGTATATGCAGTTATCCTCCAGCTACCTGTCATCTCACTAAGTCTTAGGTTTATTTACTCTTATTAGTTGTTTGCCTAAACTAATCATTGATGAATGTCGTGCATTTGTCATCTGAAAGACCTGATAGCCTGGAAAATGTGTACATCGAGTGTTTCTGGACCAGAATAGCTAAACTACTCTAAAGGATGTAAGTCCTTGGAGAAAATGACATAAAGCCTCAGAAATAGATAAAAAAGTAAGAAAAGCAGTCTGGGTACCACCAGACTTAGAAGAATTCTTGTGGGTTTTTTTATCATTGCATCAGAGTTTGTTCCTATCAAGTGTCTACTTTAAGGCGTATATTTGTCAACAATTTTAGAGAGAAGACTACCAAGAGACGTGGGTGAATGTAATGTCTTTGTCAAAACAAGGCAATTAATTACTTTGTAAGAACGATCTAGATTCTCAGCCTCAGGAGACTGGAGGCTTTAGGAAGTACAGAGCAAGCTGTTAACTATGAATTCAGTCACTGAAATCTGGCTCTTATCTGAGAGATGTGTAAATGTATATGCATAGGAGGGGGTCACATGAATGCTGCTAATAATCCCTGGGATGCTTAGGTCTCTCAAATGAGCACTAATGAGAGCTTTCCTCACTTTGTTTTGTGAAAATTAAAACCACACAAAGAGAAATAAATGTATGTATGAGATCAAATCCTCAGCAATTGAAGCAAAACAGTGTTTAATACTTTCCCAGTGCAGAACTTTGATTTCATAAGCTGCCCTGACTGAGAATCAAATCCTTAAAACGTGCCTTCATTAACTACCAGCTGGGAAAGCATAATACATCTTCTACAGGCATGCCTGAACGGCCCTTTTTGCAGTTCTTTTGGGTAATATCTTGAGTTGGTACTTCCGGACTCAAGTAAGTCTCACATTTTGAGGTGAGACTTACTCTGTTTCAAAGACAATGGTAATTTTGCAGCTGACTTCACCAGGCCTAAGATTACACTAAAGACGACTCAGCCAAAGCACAGCATCTACTAATAGATGTAATCAGCATTCTGGAGAATGCTGGAGAAATTCTTTTTTCTCCACCCACCTTGGAGTGGGTGAAGTCCAGGAGTCAATAGTTTAACTTTTGTAATCTGCAGTGTCTCCTATATGTTGTTACAAGGTCTATGCTGCTTTAGGGAAGCGGCAAGGGAGAATATCTGCCTGCACAGATGTGGCAGAAGTTTGACTTTGCCCGGTCTGAGACACCAATGCARTGTGCTATAACTAACAGAAAACACATCACTTATTTATGCAGATTGACTATGCTTTGATTATTACTTCTCTCCTATTTTATGTGCTGTTAAACATTTTTGGTGTTTGGACTTTAATCATTATTTATTATTGCACATCACAATCTGTAAGCAGAAGTTATTACTAAACAGGCAGTATTAATCAATGAATCAACTGATTCCTTCACTATAGAGAGGGAACACCACAATATCTGGAACTCTATTTTATGGTAACCTAGCAACGTATAGTGAAAGAATATCAAATTTGCCATAAACTCATATAGTACTTGATATTCTGTGTGAATATGCAATAGAAGAATACAGTAGCTAATAGGATAAAACTATCAGAAAAAAAAAGTGACTTTTTTCATACGTTTGTCTGTTGTCACTTGGTTTTCTTTAATATTTTTAACACATTTTTCCCACAAATGCACACATATTTGCTACTCATCTGCTGTTTTATTTGTCTACTCATCTGCTGTTTTATTTGTCTCTCAGACCTATATAACCAGAGCACAATTATTTTTGTATACTTTTAACCATTTTAACACATAAATACATATAGGCACATAAAACTATAGATCCCCAGTATGTGCAAAACTACTTGTGGCATTATCTCTATGCCATGGTAACCCTTAATACAGAATAAGATGGAATTTGTGCCAAAACTCCTATTACCTCAGAATTACCKACTGTCTGCAAGGATAATAGATTTGCCATGATTCTTTATTGTAAAGTGCAATACTCAATTTATGTGTCCGTATGAAACAGGTTTCTGTCAAGGGACAGCATCACCTCCTGACAGAAGGAAGGCAGTATCACCTTCACAACAAGCAGGCAAGCTGTTTAGTGCAGAGGCAAGTACTGGACCAGGCATCCATCCCTTCAGTTCATTTCCTGTATGGCCACCACCAGATTTTYCCACCTCACAGCCCAAAGACACCATCTGTCTTAAATAACTGATTAATGAGAGTCAAAAATAGTTTGGGTGGAGTATTAAAACTTGACATCTCAATTAAGAGCCAGATTTAAGAACTAAGTTTCGAAACTATCAAATCCCAGAGCRGAGATCTGAATTAGAGTACACCACCAAGGAGAAAGAGAATACAGATTACTGTGTTCATCCAAGATTTTGTGTCTCCACAGTGACACCAACACTGGAGATGAGGATCTGGTCTAACAGTTGGGTCACAGATCCAATGGATGTTCTAGGTCTGCTCTTTGCTGGACAACATAATGGAAAACCTTTCATGGCTGACTTGCAACATAGGAAATTACATGTATTCTTTTTCTTTCACGCATATGAAACTGTATATACACAAATTAGTTGCATCATTGCTATTTGGACTACCATATGTTTGTGGGTKTTTTTACCAAGTGTTTATGGGTATTTTTCTGATGTTGAGAAGGATTTCTTGAGGGCCGGCCTGCCCTTTGAAGGGAATAGGAATCCATCCACAAGCAACAACTCGGCCGACTCCCACGTGACCAACAGTTTAACAGCAGATGAAGAATCCCTAAGAATTCATTTTGGGATCTTGAAACAGAGATTTGAAACTGATGTCTTTTAGGGCATGCATTAGCCAGAGCCCCCTGCACAACAGGGCAGTAGAAGAAGTGATTGAATCTTGAGGGTCTCCTACAAGTTTGTAATACTCCAGTGTGATAGAAAATTCTGCAGTGTATGTAAAAGTATGATGACTTGCTGAAGCAAAAATCTTTCACCTACAGACAGCCTGTGTTAAACACCTACACTTACCCTGTAGAGTATTACTGGACTCCTGTTGCTGTTGATTGAAGAGAAAAATGTGGAGCAATTTTTTCTTTGACAGAAAACTTTCGACATCAGTAATTGTGAAATGTTGCTGTCCAAATCTGTAACACCTTGGCTTTGCTGGAGCTGCCAAGTGCTGCAGATATCTATCTGCCTGTGAAGCAAAGGGGTCGAAAGGAGAGAAGTAGCTTTTCAAGATCTTGATCCTTGCCACTCAAGATGCCTGATGTAATCTAATGGTGAGCTTTAAAGCATGTTCAAGATGAGTCCTGAATTAATTCAGAGTCCAAGACCTCTTTAGGTACCATTCTTAGCTTGACAAATGTGTCTTTCTGTCATTCCTGAGATTGCTCCTACTGTAAACCTTCTGCAGTGCCTTAATAGAAGCACTGACTGATTCATTTTTCCCCTGATTCCTCAGCACAATGAGTAGCTCTGGTGGTAGGAAGGCTGATAAGTGAGGATATACACCTTTTCTGGAGATAGAGCAAAAACATCTACACAACTGCCAACCCTAATGCATTGTTTATTATTGTTAAAATAATAGCAGTCAGAGAATTCATTAATTCTTCAACAGTAATTCTGTTCTGCCGCAATGTTTACATTTTAATATAGTATTATATATACAACTTGCATTAACACAGCAAGGCAAAAGCAAATTGAATAAAAGCAAATGAATGCAAGGGTACCCAGAGTGTAATGCAGACTCTAACAGATTAGTAAACATGGTCTTTCACACTTTTAGAAAATATAGATCAGAACTCAGAAGACACCTCTGTGGGACAAACCAGGGCATTTGGGTGGGACCCACCAAAGTGGGGAAATTTAATGCTTCACCATCAGAAATCCTAGGGTTCACTAATAGTAAACTTCCTTCCAGAGAAAAGATTTCACATGTTTATCACTTTTGTCACATCCAGACTGAGACTACAGGAATTTGTCTCTAAAATTTTCTACAGGTGGATCAGCCATATTCAACTCATGCAATAAACAAAGTTGTTSTTCCTGCAGATTAAGCTGGGGGCTCTTGCAGAGAAATTGAACGGGTCTCTGAAATAGCAACAAGTTCTAGCAGTCCACAAGTGGCAGGATTTGCAGGTGTATTTGGGAACCATGATCCGGATTCTGGCCACTTCCACCCAGCTGAGGCTGCAGTGCCTTGGCCTTGTGCTGAATTTCATTCAGAGTCACAAAGGCACTGTGACCTTTAAGGATATGACACAACTCACCACAAAAAAAAAAAAAAAAAAAAAAAAAAAAAAAAAAAAAAAAAAAAAAAAAAAAAAAAAAAAAAAAAAAAAAAAAAAAAAAAAAAAAAGAAAAGGGATTCCAAGGTTTTAAAACCTGGGGTCAGATTTGTCAAATTGCTTTGGTTTAAGAATATCTAGCAGGTAAAATAGCCATCAATACCAATACAACCTTGCACAGATAGCCTACTGCCATGTGAAGGTAATGCCAGCCAGTCCCTCTTTAGTTGCCAAATGAAACACATAACATCCTTCTCTTTCACTTTTCAAACAGATATTTAAGCAGCTAGATGCTTTCTTAGCAAAAATCAAATCTACTTAACAAGAACAATACAATATTCACATGACAACCTGTCACTGTTATTTTTTATTAATGGTTTTCTTAGTTAGCTGTTCTCCATAGACAATATAAGAGCTGTAAYTGTTAAACATGGTCTTGACAGTCCTTCAGCAACTTCCTATAGCAGCAGGGTGCTACAATTGACAAATTACATCTGTAATATTACACATATACTCCTAAGTGCAATAATGGGCATTAAAAGCATGCTCCACAACATGTCTATTACATCTATTATATAAAGTGCCGTAATAAAGTATCACATGGGCTCACTTTCAGCTATTTGAAAGCATTAAAAATTCATGTTATGTGAACAGGAACATCCAATACTAGACTTCCATAAGTGAATATTTATGATTCACCATGAATTACAGTGCCAACTAGCCAAACCTTAGAGTAGTTAGGATGTTAGTAAAATCGCCATAGTATAAGGGACACCCAAAACAGGGTATACATTGTCCAGAAGCTCACTGCTGTCATGCTGCTGTAAAACACAGGACTTCTGGAAGGGGGCAGATCCAGTCTCATAACATGGATTACTCAATAGGCTGCTCTTTCACATGGAAGGGTCAACATACAGCTTCTTCAGGCCTGATATTACAGCCTGCTGTCATTCTGTCTTTGTATTTCTCCTGTTCCTTTGTTTGCTCATTTACCTGTGGGTCTTGCTGTATATAATTTCCATCTTCACAGACTCCAGCATTCTGCTATTTGAGAGGGGTAAACTCTCCAATGCACCAGAGACTAGAAAAGTAATACCAGATAGCATTACTTTAAAAAGACTAGGTAATACAGAGGCTGGAGAGTGGAATCTGTCAAGGATTAAATCAGTGCCTGCTGATCTTGTAGGCTCTGGTTTAGCACTGGTCTTGACAGATTTGAGTTGGTCCAGTATACAATTTCTCTCCTATAAATTTTACCTAAAAAATAATAATTGCTCAATGAAARCAAAAAACAACCCCTCTGCAGCTATTTTTCCATCTCTCACTGTCCCATTACTTTTTTGGGTGAATATCTCACAAAACCTTTTTTTTTTTTCCCAAAGTTGTCCTTACAAGGCTTGCTGAACTAAATTGTTCAATAATGCATCACTGCATTGTTCTGTATTTATGATGTAGCTCTTCCCTCTCCCTTGCACAGTACTGTGCTGAAGTGTGGTGCCAAGAATGAGTTACATGCCTGCAAAGCACCATGTGTGCTAATTGTGCTTTATATATTATTAACACGCAATGCATCCTGATTYGAAGCTTTCAGAGCGCCAAAGTGTTCTGGGAGATACAAGGAAAGGGAAAGACAGGGTATTCCACACGTCCTTTGCGTTTTCCAACTTCTTTTGTCAACTTTCACTTAACCCACAATAGCAGAAGTGGAGGGAAGCACAGTCATCACATGGCAGTCACTCTCCATCTCTGCTCACACAGCTCTGCTTGTYGAGGCAATACGTGCATTTGCATTGCAGTGCTATCTCACTGGAATTTGGGCATACAATGTCAAGCTGTTTATGCTTTGCTGACATAGCTGCTTTTATAGTGCTTTCTCTAGGTAAACCCTTTCCAAGAAAACCTTGTTAAGTGCCTGACAGAAGCAATTTTCTTTTAATTTCAAGACACTCGGACCTTTAGATGTAATTACATGTATAAATAGAATGACTCACACGATTTTGCTGCTGTTTGTAACTTACATTTCATTATTTGCCTTTAGCTGACAGAGAGCTGACAATTGTAGTCATCCCCAGAGATAGCGTGGGGAATCTCATTTACAGGCATTCCCTGGAGTTCTTTGGGAATAGGCTGCACAGCCGTGCAGCTGAGCACAGAGGTGAACTACATATATTAGGATGAACCCAGATCAAAGCACCAGGCTTTGTTTTCTTCTTAATTGAAATAGCAGAAATTTAAGAGAGCGTAGCAATGTATATAAGCACAAGAGCCTGTTTGGACATATTTGATGGGACTCCTGTCGTGATGATAACTTTCTAAACTTGGTGATGCTCAACAATTTTAAAAATAGTTTTCTGGGCATATTGGGGGAAAAAAAAAAAAAAAAAAAATTGAAAGGGTCCAGCCACAAAGCAGTCCCTGGCTACTGCTCAGCCCTGCATCTTCTCTGCTGCCACTATGAATGCAGATGGTCCTACAGGCTCCTCTGCCACAGCTGGGACTGCTCCCAAAATGAGTATGAGGCTTGCGTCTTGTTGGGGAGAAAAGAGAAAAAGAAAAGATACTGTCCTGCTACAAACACATCTGGCATTTAGCAGCTCGCTTTGCCTCCCTTACATTCATTGCATTCATTACACGCATTGCTTCCTTTACATTCATTATACAAATACAGAAGTCAGGGCTTTGCAAATACTCRATCAGATGAAAACTTCACGTTTGTGCTTTTCTGTGGCTGCATTGAAGTTTCGCCCAGGGAGCGTTCCCGGCTCAGATGTGCGGTCCCGGAGCTCACGTGGAGAGTCATGTGCCTTGCTACTCAGTAGGGCTCTGTCAACTGTGTGGCAAAGATAATGCAGAAAATGCCATCAAAACAGCAGCCTGGGAGCTGGGCAAAGGAACAGCGTGCAAGTACAAACAGCTCATCTGGTAAGAGCAGCCCATCATGCTCTCTATGGAAAGTAAACACAGACTATGGGGAATTTTCCAGGAGACCCTAACAACTTCATGGCTCAAACAAACTGCAGGGGAATAGAGAGAGGGAGAGAAAGGGACAAAGGCCTTAAAAATGTCAGAGATGGCACTTCCTCTACTAAGACTCAAAGCATCCAGTTCATTTTGAAGTGAGCACGATCAACTTCAATTAAGATGACTGCTGATCAGAAGACATTTAACACTGTTCTGTTTACTTTCTGGGCATCTTGCCTGTGAGTGCTATGATCTTTTAAGGGCTGTTGATGATACTTTGAGAAGAGGTTATACTGGTTCAGTTATTGAAAACAGAAGAAAATCATACTGAAAACTGAGGTATTTTTTCCAAATACACGTGGATGGTAYTTCCCTCTTGCATCCAGGTTTATATAACTAATACATTATTAGAAACTAATGATGCTCTAAGTCAATAAAAAAATAATAAAACACTTGACAGAATATATGATGAATCAATTATATTGATGATTTGTTCTGTGTCCCTTCAGCCCATTTCATTTCTTAATTAGCACTGGGCATATCTACACTAACGTTACGTGTCGAATCAGAAATTCACACAGACCTCCTGGCCGTCCCCACCCACGTCAAGCTGGTTTACAGCTCAGGATAACCTCACAGCACACAAACTGCATAAACATAGTACAACATAAAYGCCCCAGCTGCTGACAGTCTTCAGTCTACAGCACCAGCCTGGAACTATTCCAGATTAAATCCCCCCMTAATGCACACACTGGGGATGCAGGGTCCCCAGCACCAGCTATTTGACTCTGTAAATCGTTTTGCACTGAACTACCTGCTAACATGGAGGTAGCCTTAGCTATCTTTACAAAAACAATAAATCCTGTTCTCTTTTACTCTTATTCACCATCTCATTATATTTGCAGCCCCACTAATAATKTAGCAAATCRGAAACATTAAATTCCTTCTTACCTTGATTAAAATTCTTGTTAAGTCTTGTTAAACATCTTGTTAACTAGATGTTCTGGGAATTTCCCAATACACCAGTAATAAGCAACTGAAGGAAGACTTCCTGAAACAACTCTTTTTAATTTTTATAATGATTAAATAATCAAATCAGAAGATGTAAAAAGTGGTTCTATCTCAGATGATCAGGTGGTTTACCATACTRCTTCACTATGAATATATATAAATTCCCTTTTCCCTGACAGGAGATAGAGGAAGATGCAGATCAAATCCACTATTTTTTGAACATGTTTTATTAATTAAGCTGTTATCATTAATAAAAGCAAGCTCTTGTTAGCMGTAAGTAATTATTCAGATGATAAATTCATTGGCTCACACAGTTCACAGTTCACCCAAATGCTTGTGCTCCCTCAGAGCCCTGCAGTACGGGAACAGCTGGAAGGTCAACCCCAGATGTTCATCCACAAGTGGACAACATTTCCATTTTGTGTCCCCAGTTCCTGTGTTAAAACAAATTTTATCTATGAGAAACTACAACATTCTTGCCTCTGCTGATAGGAAAAGGATTTTTTAGCTTAAATTTTCAAGGTCTTAAGGCACAGTCCTTCACGAGTCCTTCACAAGTGCTGTGTCTAAGCACTAGGAATTTATATTAACCTGGAGAAAATATATTTTAAGAATTGACTTAGAGATGGAAGATGCACAGTTTAAACTARTATGGAAAATGGTTAATCTGTGCAGATTTGTGGATGATTTGAATAATGTTCCCATTACCCAACAGAGATAAAGAGAAGGAGAAAGTTGCTTTTAACTACACCTGCCTGCATCTCTTCTATTTTTTACCTCTTTCTTACAGTTTTACACAGCCACACTGCTCTGTGTTTGAATAGACAGGTGATTCACAAAGTTTCAGCTAGCGRTTTATCAATTAATTCATACTATTTTGGACGACTAGGCAGAAAAGCTATTCACCATGACTGGAAAAAGGCAAATGTCACATCTGTCTTGAGAAAGGGAGAGGAGGAAGATTAGGGGACCTGCATGCTGGTGACCTAGCCTGTGTTTCTGTATGAGACTCAAAACTGGAAAAATTACAGAAAATTTTACAGTAAAAATATATTTTAATTATATCTTTGTGAAGCTAAAATAACAGTATCTAGAGAATAAATTAGTGAAAAACAAAATGAAGGGAACAAATCTTGAAAAGAAGTGAGATATGAGAATGGAGTAATAGAAAAAGTAAGCTGAATGAATATGCATGAATAGGAAAACAGAGAGCACAACAGAAATTCACTTTGCTGAAGTCATCCTTGGTAAAAAGGCTGAATTTGCCTCATCTTTATTATGTAGAAAGTGTTTGCCAAAGTCCATAATGAAGGCTGGATAAAYAGAAAATCTACTGTGAATTTTCTGGGTCTCTGCATATTTTTAAATTGCTCTAAATATCACAGTAAAAAAATGATAAATTAACACTCTTCTGTGACTCAGTACAKGCGAATAAGAATTTGTAACATCATTTTGAAAAAAACTACACACACATTGTGATCATCATCTATAGCAGCAATTTTAAAACTGTGTATTATAATCACAAGAGATCATTACCACACCATGAATTATCTACAGACAGAGAATCTGAAATAGCCTTTTACCAAAAAGGGTGTAAAATAAAGCAGTTTTATATAGATTTCAGCACTTACAATTTCTTGTAGAATTAAAAAAAAAAGTTGAATTTTTGASATAATATCACCGCAGTGCATCTGCATGATTCATGACATCGTCACCATTATTACTACCAAAGTAACACCGATTGCATATTACAAGTTTGACTAAGAACATACCATAATTCCTCATTAACAGCCCTATAATCCTAAACGGGATCTGTCTATGGCACACATTACTTAAAGATTAATGAGAGCTATTTCCACATTCACAGCAAATTTGCGATACCAGCTGAGAGTGTGGTAGATTTGTACACAACCTTCTGTGCAACAGTCATCTTGTGCATGACAGATGAACTCCCCAGTTGTGAACGGCAGCAATGCAATGCGATGTTAGGTGATTTTTAAGAATGGATTCYTCTTCATGCAACACATGTACCTGTATAGTGTGTAACTGAACAGCCAGGAGCCATTYGTGCAGTGGAAAAATAAAGGTCAGCTCAGAGATGGCTGTTGTTCATTCTGTGTGAGATATCCTTCAGGTCCCACAAGTGGACAGAAAGTCAAGTAAGGGGTTCAGATACTCCAGAATGTCTCCTCAGATTTTTATTTTCCAAGTATACCTAAAACCCTGAGTTTCTTTGTGTTGTAAAAGGAAAACAGAGGTCCTGATGGCCCTGGTATGTAGTGYAGTACTGACATCATTTACCATCCTGCCTASTCTGCTTTCTTTTTCTTTTTTTTTTCCTCTCTCATTTGTCCTCAATGTAYCTGGCCCTATGTTCCAAGTGTTATAAAATACCAGAGTAAATACAGGAGTCAAGATTCTTCTGTTTTTTACTTTTCTCTGGTTATTAATGGGGTCTCTCCGTTCTAACTGAAACCTCATTTCTTGAAACTTATTGGAATCTAATCTTGAAATCTCTCCTAGCTCTGTGAAAACAGCACAGCAATCCTACTTAAAGCAGTCGCTACGGGGCCATGGGAACAGACTGGCRGCAGCATTACTCTTGAGGAAGGGTTTTTCCAAATTGGAATAGTCAGTTGGAGAGTGGACGGGTGCACCAGTCCACAGTCCACGAGGCTCTCCTCTGTCTTCTGTCTTCCTCTTTGAGGAGAGCTACGGAGCTTATCCAAGAGAATGGGCTGATCCCCTGAGGCTTTGGAGACCTGAGAGGTCTGGAAGAGGGACATCCCACCAGTTAAAAGAAAGATCACCAGCAGCAGCAAAGACAAGTGAAAAGAAGGATATGAAGCACATAAAGAGGAAAAGAAGGGAGAGGCAGGATCTGCATAAGAGGAAGAGGTGATGGAAATGAAAGAGTGAAAGGCAAAGAGGAAAAAGCAATAAAACACACACTATGGGATAACCATAATAACCACAACTCCAACATGCACAGGAAAACAGCACAAACTTACTGGGCTGAAGTCCCCTTTTAAATTTTCCCAAGGATCGACAGACCATTTGGCAGASCTAGTTCATTTACGGGAAGGATCCTCAGCTGCAGGGCAGTTTTGCCTGTCAATATACAGAATCATTCTTTTGCTGGTCTCTSTACCTCCCCACACTAAAGCCATATACTTTCCTCTCCCTATGCTGCTGGTGATCCTTTTCCCAGGGTCTAGTGTTCAGGTGAGTGGTCATCCACTGCTGACATTTAATATTGTTCAAGGCAAAGAGACTGTGTGACCAGAGCTCTTTATCAGCAAAACGTAAACACATTTGTAGTGTTAAATTTTGTTGGTGTGCCTGAAATGAAAACTAGACTGAGTGCTAACAGGCTGGAACACCTGAGACTCCAACAAATCAAAGATTACTTTAACAGGGACCAAGAAAAGACTTTCCAAAAAAAAAATGCAAGAGCAAAATATTGTATGGTGGCAAAGAGCTTATCTTCAGATAATTGCAGGCTGTTTTTCCCCAAAAAATAGATGTTAATGCAAAAAGACAGCTGTATTTTTCACTACAGAAGCTGAACAAATAAATGCCTWTTCCCATGACCATACTCCATCTCCACTGGCATTCTTACAGCCTTTTCCAAGTTTTATCAGCTAGTGAGAGAATGACTGGGAGAGAACTAGTTAAGGTTATATAAACTATAACGTTGCCTCTTCAGTGTGATTTTAGGAGTTTCCTATTTGCAGGCTGAGTGGAAGGATGCTTCCAKAAAGGATATTTCATTCTCGGGTAATAAGATCTACATCAGACAGCTTCTGCCACCGAATTACGCTCGACAAGAGTTTTCAAGAAAGCTTTCAGAGAAGGTGGGTGAATAGATAGATTTCCCTCACTAAAAGAAAACACTTCAAGGTAAAAGGACTAACTGATACTAGCTCTGTGCATTAAGCACTGCTGTCTGCCAATGCTTTTCCCTTGCTGAGAATCCTCCTCCAACAAATACTTCTCTTCACTGCAAGCTCCCTCCCGACAGTTATCTCTCTTGGTCCTTTTCCCAACAATAGCATCCGAGGGGCGTTCTTTCTCCACGCTACAATAAACGCTGTCCTTACAAAACGTGGCAAAGTTGTACGTCTCTGCCCTGTGCTGTGCAACGGTCCCTTTCACACCGACAACTAGAAGCAGCTGAGCACGGCCGCCCCGCCGGCTCTGCGTCGGGAGCTCCTCCTCCATTCCCACATGGAGCTCGCCCCATTTCTGCTTGTGAGCACTGATGCGGCAGCTGTCCCTGGACCGCCTGCCTTCTGTCACTTCCCAGGGTCAGAATGTAATCCTTGCTTCTGAATAGAGCCAGGCTTGCATTCAGTAGTGGGACTACGTCTGGTCCTCCCTCAGCATTAGCACTGTCCAGTGGAGCACTGTTGTTTCCAAGGTGGTTGGAAGAGGAGTGAAATGCTCTGATGCTGCCCATGCCTRTTCCCTAGCCCCATGAGTCTGGTGCTATCCATCTGGTATGTGACACAGTCGTTCTTTACATCTGACTCATCTGACATGTCTCTGGTCACAGTGCAGGCACTAAGTGACACAAAGATCTATGTTTCCCAGACTGAAAATATAGGTGTCCTCAGTGTCCCCTGCTGTGCCTGCAGTTGCAGCCTCCCTGCTGCCTCTTGCAGTTTGCTCCAGGGTTGCTGCTGGACACGGCGCTAACCTTATGTGCAAAGGTTGCATTGACCATTGACCATGGTAGTACAACCTATTAGATTTGAATGAACCCATGCTGAGTGATGAATGTTGTCAAGCATCAGCAAGGGAAGTAAGTGTCACCTGGAGTATTTTGGTATCTTAGAGATGAGTCAAGGGAATTCATTTTTTTCYATTTCCACAAGTCCATTCCAAATAGAGATAATAGCTAATATAAGAACAGGCATTTTCAACTCCAAAGCTAACATTACTGAATTCTTGGCACCCCAGAGAAGCTCATAAGCATTTTACCACCCTGTGTTACAGGAAGTAAAAGCTGATAACCATCTATTTGCTTGAGAATCAAAGCTAGAATTAAAACTCAGTTGCCAGCCCCCAACTGCTTGTTCATATCTCAAGCCTCTTCTAAGACAAAAAAAACTTCGAATGGTCAAATACTTAGTTCAAGTTGCTGCTCAAACAGAACCTGATCCAGTCAGCATACTAATGGGAGTATTACTTCAGTGAACAATCTGCTGTGCAGTCAATGAAGCTGTTCACATAAAGTAGGTGTCCACGGCTTCTCCCTGTGAATAGATGGAAGGCTAGAGCAAATTATGTTTTCTCTAAAATGGGAAAGAGAAACTGTCAGACAATTTTCCAACTTCAGTATTGTTAGCTGTTGCTAAATTAACAAAACATCCAGTACGTGACCAAATTATCAAATGGCTTAAATACAATTATAGCGCATTTTAAATATCAGTTCTAATTATATTTTCCTTTGACAAAGTAATTACACTTCAAGAAACTGCAATCAGAACAATTTTTCACTGCCAAATCTGAGAACAGAAGGTGAAAAAGGTGCATTTAGATGATTTTATAAATGACTAGCTTAACTTTTATATAATAAAAAACCATAATAGTAGAACAGCTTAAAAATAGACTAGAGAACTCACATTTTAATCTTATTTCAAGTCATTCAATGATTTGTAATTTAATGAGCCTTAATACAAAGCTTATATTTAGTTTTCTTTCCCTCCATTAACTTGATTTCTTGATATTTAAAGTTGCTGGGCTGCAATAGAAAGACTACATCTTTTTACTCCAAAATTCACACAAGATGAAAATGTATCAGAGCCAATCTCTGTCCTACCCAGGTCCAGAAAGGTTCCCTGAACTTGTGTAGACTGCAAAATATCCCTATAAGAACTGTGAGGCTACCTGTTCTGTGAGGATATCTGGTAATGGGCTGTTAAGCATAAAAGACTAGGACAAGAGATAGGAAGACAAGCAATAAATTAAACACTCAGACACATACCCAAAGAAACAGGAGATAACAGTGACTACACCAGAACACAGAGATGGCAGATTGCTGCTTGATGGGATGCTGCAGGRACCACTCCAAAAACCTTGAGCAGCTTCAGCCAGAACTTTGCAACTGGTAATAAGGGGCAAAGAAGGTTATCGTGGGYCTCAAGGGCAAGAGCAAATTTATTATTGAAAAGGTGGGAAAAGGTGGGAATAGAAATCATAGTGTGGCACGTGTAAGGGAAAGCCTGAAGGCAGGAAGGAAAGGTAGAGCACTGGGGGGGAATAATAATTGGAAAAAGGAGAGGAAGGGAAYAGCAGTGGCTGGTGGTTTGTAAACAAGGTGCTGGTACACTTTTCTGGYCAAGTAATGTGCCTCATCACCACAGTCTGCTGCTATTAAGCTCTATTCCTAACTATCTATTCCTAACTATTAAGCTGTATTCCTCTGTCTCCTAACAGGGAGAGAGTGCTGTCCCATCTGTGGGAACGCTACACTTCAAGCCAGAGTAGCTTGCAAGTAGGATGGGAGGTCTGGGAGTGATCTGATGGGAGACCCTGTGAGACTGAGTGGAATCAGAGACCCCACTGCTGGAGGGGGCATGGAGGGGGGCCTGGTGTGTCTGCGTGCACGTGTGAGGGAGAGGGCTGCTCGCAAGCTCTGAGGCGAAAGCAGGAAAGGGTATTTCGTGTCTATATGACTGCTGCTTGCACGCAGTGCCTGCAGAGCTGCTGCTCTGCTGCRTGYGTTACTCCTYGGGCAGYAGGGCACCTCTGTGTRTGCACGTGTGGTGGCTGCACCRAATGCTGGGGGCCAGCCCTGGGGCRCGAGGCCCACGTGGTCCAGCTTCCCTCCRAGGGTGCTCTCTGCAGGCTGCGTGTTCCTGCTCAGCTACACACCTCCCCAGATTGGCCCTGATTATCAGATCCGCTCTGTAAAGGCAATATAAAAATAAATAAATAAAAATTCTGACAGTTCCCTSCCATGTGGACCTGGTGCTCTTCCAGCCTGAGGGAGTAAGTGATGCACACAGAAACCCCCAAATTTCCACTGAGCTGACTTTGATGTATTGCTCCATCTGGACTGACAGCAGAGGGGTATCAGCAGCACGACAAGAGCAAGGAAGACTCTTGTTTAACACTTTTCTTTGCACCTCTGGCATTCYTTGTGTGGAAGGGATTTCCAGTGCTGCTTAGAAGATTACAGACTTAAAGATCCTCTGTGAGAGAAGGTTTCTTCTGAAGGCAACACTGCATGCACAGTGGTCTGGATGCAGCACCTTTTTAAGCCCCATCGCAGTCTTCAATAGCACCAGTATGCCCCCATTAGTCCCAGTAAGCACCTGGCAAGCTGCTTAGCTACTCACCTCCCCACAGCACTCTTGAGAAAACCCAGAGGCCCAAGCTTGCCTGTGTACAATTTCAGCACACTTGTCGGCACACCCACATTAGTGGCAGATTGAGAGGGGGAAGATAATTAGCAATTTTGAGATGTTGACTGTTAAACAATTTGAGACAAAAATATTTGTTTTGAGGCTCTGACTTACATTTTTAGCGCCATTTCTGTTCCAGTCTCACTTTAAGATGCTAGTATTGCCCAAATTCTTACTAATTTTTAGGTCCCTTTTTAAGGTGGCGAGAGTGGTTCATCTGCAACTGAAGTACACTACATGCTTTGTCAATCTGACAGCTTTATTCAAAGTCTTCTTCATTTTCCTCCATTCAGCTAATGAGCATCACTACTATTAAACCTCAGCTTAGTTTGGTGCATCCCACCTGCCCATGACTKAAATGTTCAGGGCCATTGCAAGCCTTTAGCAGATCCTTGCATGCATCCAAGTAGCTCATACATATTTTCTTAAGAAGGGAAGCAACCCTGGAACAGTGTTTTGTAACAACTGTAGTTTTTATTATCTTCCCTCTTTTGCTRTATCAGAGACCTTTTTGTGAGGGGAATCCTCTTTCCCATTTCATTCCTATACATCATTTCCAGGGTTTTCTCCCATAATACCACCAGAAGGCAAGTCACRTCTTTCAGTGAAGACAAAGTGTTTTGGAGATACACACTGGGACCTGAGATATTGTCACTACACAGCTGAATYTCAACAGTACAGGGTCAATGTTTTCCTGACAGGTAGGACCTGAGAGAGACAAATATATATGCTGGTCACAAAGAGATATTAGGATGTAGCTGTGGAAACAATGTCCATCCTCCCTGTCACTACGTACAACTAGATCAGAAATAAAGGCCTGCTCCATATCAGCCTTACAGAGCACAGTATTCCTGACTGTGACCTTGCAAACTAACTGGCCTGATCAGGACATCTTTTGACAAACCCCTCACTATAATTCAAATCTATTTCTCATATATTGGATATACTGGAATACTGGAATATACTGGAATGTGTGTGTTTATTCCAGTGTATGTACTGSAATAAACCATCTCATGCTTGATTGCAGTTCATAGACAGGTTCTAAAAATGAACAAAGTCTACTAATCATTTCTTAAAGGCCTTTTTGTAATAGTGATTGTGATTAGGACAGAGAGGTACAAATTCAGGTACATTGGTATTCCAAGCTAAGCAAAAGGCATTAGTGGAGTCCTAAAAGTCATTGTCCTGATTTGTTATACTCCTCCTGGGCTTCAGTGATGACATACTTGCTGCATGCCATATGTTTCACAAAGTTCTTGGTCTTTTTCAGCATTATTCTGTAAAAGTTAGCATTTATGACAAAGAAAACTAGGAGATGCTTAGAAAGGCTAAGTGGTACTAGGTTCAGCATACAAATCACACTGCCAAAATGGCTCATGTATTGTTACCAGTGGCACACCTGTCCCTTCCACTTTCCAGTCCCACTCAATAAAACAGCCAGGGTTTGCAGTGGTAAGACTTCAGTGCTCATTATCAGCCATTCTGCTGCTTTCATTGATTACCATTCAGGTCTCTTTCCTACACAAAATCTGAGATGATTCTTCATGCTTTGCTTGTCATCTCTCTTAATACAGGAGGAAAGGGCATCCCCCAATATTGGAAGGCAGAGAAGTAGCAGTTTCTGCAAGCAAAACTTGGCTAGCCTGTGGCTAGACCTCACCATGCTAAGGCAAGAACTTGCCTAGGTCCCTGAATGATTATGCAGTCACACCAATAAGGAAGACGCCCAGAGGTACAATACAAAATAATAACAATAAAAATGCCACGAACTGGGGTAGGAATATGTCTCCTCATTCTTTCCTCAAGGTACAAAACAGCTTCTTTCCCAAGGTGACTAAAAAGAAACCTTGTCTATATTCAGAGTATTCCATAACTAGTAACTGTATTTCTGTAATACATCTGATACCTCCTGGTTTTGGTAGTAAAGTACTGAGACAGGTCAGTGTTTGAGTAACAAGACTATTGTTTCTTTATTAATGCTATCAAAGGTGTTACTTTTATGTTCCTTACGGGGTGACTAAAATGGACTCCTGTATTTGCCAGCAGCCCTTTCTGCCTTTTCACAAATGCATTCCAGCTCTTACAGCAGTCAAAAAATCAGAAACAAATGTGATACCCACATTTTTGTCTATTTTTTCACATTCATTCATCTCCCAGTATTTCTCTGCAAGTCCTATCAATCAGCTTCAACAACCTCTCAGTTGCTCAAAGCAATAACTAATTTCTAACTTGAATTACCTATTCCCTCACAAGCCGTCTACCAGCAAGAGAATTTTTTTGTAGTTCAAAAATTACTTTAAAAATACACTAATATGAAGTTGGAAGCAAGAGTTAATGACAGTCATTTCTACCTTTCTCTAAGTACTGGCTGTATATGCAGGGACTCGAAGCAATTCTTATTTCTAGCAGTATGCGTCCTTCATTAGAAGATGAGGATGGAGGCAAGTTTCCTTTCCATTCCAGGAGGGCAGGCTTTTAAAGGCCTAACATCACTAAGGAATCAAAGGCTAAAATAACAGTACTACCATGCTTTCATTTGCTATTTCACCCCAGGTTGCAGGCACACCAAATATGTAGCTGCATTGTCACAAGATCATTTAAAGAGAAATATAGAAGACATTGTGGACCTTCGGCCATTACTGACACAGAATATGTGGATCAATGCCAGACTGATGCCATATAAAGTGTGCCTAGCTCCATTTTCATTTTCGCAGTGAAAATGTTAACTCTTCACCACTTCTGAGCATATTCTTCTGTTATAAACAAGCTTTCCGTTATGAGTCACTAAAAGTATTTAGAATGACATTTTTATTCTATTTTATTTATTTACTTATTGAGAGGTTGAAGTCACAGACATTAGCAAAAGCTACTTTACTACAGATAAAGCACAGCGAATGAAAAGACATGTATTGTGTTTAAATGGCTTTTCCTTTTTAAGGGTTTGTAAAAAAGAGATGTTTATCCTGTTTTTAAGATCTCACTGGCAGCTCCAAAGTTGCAACTTTCCTGATGAAATAGTGCAGTTTAACAGAACTGGACAGCAACTTCCCTCTTCCCATACATTAAATAAGTTATACAAAAGCAAGTATTTAAAAAGAGCCATACTCCATGGCTTTTTATACCAAATGTGTATAACTGAAAGCAGCTGAAGAAGAGGCAGTCTTGCTCCACGGAGCATGCTTGCCATCGCTAGAAGAATCCCACCAAACAGGAACCTCTCTGGCTCTGCACAGCTTTGCAGCTGAGTTTCTGACATGTCAGGCTCATCATGAAAATCATGCAGCTGATCTACATTAAAACTAGTTACTAACTTCTGTAGATAAGACACAAGCTACTAAGATAGACAACCCAACTAGCGCAAGCAGTAAAAGCAATAGATTTTAATGAATGAGACAGAGCTAGTTGGGAGATACAAGTTTGTGGGCAGCAGTGGACAAGGTTCGTAACTGCAATTTGTAGACCAAGAGAGAACTCTCCAAATGCTTCAAGTCCTRGGGCTGACAAGCCTGCTCTCCAAATAAGAGAACTGGTAGTTTTTCATCCTGAGATTAAACTAGGTTTGAATGCACTAAAAAGCTGGTGAACCTGGAATGCTGATAGGAAGTACGTATATTTATTCCCCGGCTGACCTATCTCAGACTAATCTCCCTTCCCTCATGTAACTTCTTTCTGTTTAGGGGAAGCTTGTGACACACATTCAGATGGAAAGCAAGGTTCAGGTGTGTGATCCAAACACAGTCTCTAGCTGTAGTGCTCAGGTAGTTATGGAGGCACCAACACTTCCTGGGTAAGGCCCAGGGYTCTCACATCTACCTCCACCACCCACCTCACACATCACACACATAGACCAAGTATATCAATCAGCCCTGAAAATTAGCTCAGTACACCCCGCAGACTCTCCAACGCTATCGACCGACCTTCACTAAGAGACAAACCAAAACCAGGCAGTGGGTGGTAATTCTGCCTGGTTTGTGCCGCCAACCAGACCAATGTCCTGTTCACTGTTGATGCAAGTGCTGCAATTCCAAATTTCCTGCTACACCTTCAGACATAATCTCGGTATAAACCTAGATTCCCAGCAAGAMTATCCTGACAATTAGATAGCATTTTAATTTTTCTTGATATTTCTCCACTTTGTACACAATTATGTAAAGCCTTTTAGATCAAAATTTTAATGTCTAGAATCTACATTTCTGGAATCTTCCTGTGATAAACCCTTCAGATACCATAAATCTACAAAACAGTGCCTGCAGAAAYTGTCTCCCCACAAAGTGCACACTGCATTAAAAGATACTTCATTCCCCTACTAGCATCTGCAAAAGGCAGTCAGATACCTCAGTGCAGAAAAATACAAGCTTTTTTACTTYTATTGCCAAATTTCTGATCATAATCAGCAGACATTTGTCTTTTTCTCCCAACTTTCCTTTCTGTAGATTGAGCTATGCTCTCAAGTGAAGAGATCCACTTTTCCTAGTGCACTGCTCAATGAGCACGCCACCATTTTTTCTTTCCCTCTAGCTCTAGGATTTCCAGAGAAAGCAACTTACTGAGCTCTTCTTTCTGCTTTAACCCTAAGGTGAGCTTTCTGAAACATCAAAAAGGTGTCACATCATTACCTTTGTATTCTTCTGTATTCTCTTGAGAGTTTTTGAATCCAGGGAAGAAATTTTAATTTTTTTTCTCTTCGCTTATTTAGCTCCCTTTCTAGTGAACCTACCCTTAAAGAAAAAAAAAGAAAGGATTTGTGTGTGTTCTTAATCCAATAAAAGGTATTTTGTTCCCCAGTACTATTAGAAATAGTATATGTTCCAGCTTATTTACCAGTAAATTTAATTCATATATTCCCTTATAAGGGTTAGCTTTCCACATCAAACTTGAGCTTTACCTATTCACCTTCTACTGATGTGGATTTTCTTTCAGAACTAATATTTCAGTTGCTGGCATTATATCCATATACAGCTTGAAATGAATAAATATCCATTTCCTTTCATGCTGGCAGTTCTGCAAGCTTTTGCTGTAATATTCTTATGCAATACTTTCTGAGGTAATATTGTTGCTGTTACCCTCTTTGACCAGTCTGTGCACCAAAAAAAAAAAAAAAAAAAGAAACTAATATGTTTTAGTTCTTTCATCTTTGTTCCCATGCCAGTCACCATCTTGGGGTCTTGGGTTGAGTTGTTTGATAGATGCGCTGGGGTTTCGTGAGTTCAACCCTTGAACCATATCTAGCTTGTTTTTTAAGAATTTGTTTCTCTACCCTACACATAGCAGCAAAATACTCACCAAACTCCMTAAGGTTCAAGCTACAGTGAGTATCTTTGTTTTCTTGGCAACTTCCAACTGTTGTGTAAAAGCTTAATGCTTGGTACTTGTATCATGTGCCAGAGCAGTCTGTCCAAGGTCATTGTCACACTATGAGCTTCCCAAATTGGTCTTAAAAGAGCTTATGTGAAACCTGTGTTTTCAGTCTTTTGTGCTCTATTTTAAAACACATCATTCATATGTTTCATAAAAAGCAATACTCAAATTTCTAAGAATATTTTCAGAATGAGCCTCCTCTAACTGAATTAAGTGAAATATTAACTGCCTCAGAGCAAGCTGTTGTCAGAAGTGAGACTACCTTGCCTGTGCCTCCTACGAATCACATTTCCTCTGTTTCTCATCTTAGAGATCAAAATWAAGATATTACTCTAATTTTTTTTTTCACTCGCGTACTACAACTCCAAAGTTTAAACCTAGAWACTGTTGAATTCTTTAAAAACTTTCAAATGTTTTATTCTTCCATTCAGGGCATTTTCTTAGTTCATTTTTACTCCTAGTATCTCGTGTTGCTCATAGTCACAAGCAGCAAGTGCCAGCAGAACAACAKCATCGGGACCCATAGGCTGGAAAGCATCAAGAACCATTTTACAGCTACATCCATGCCAGCAAATTCAAAGTGCCTSACAGAGCAGCCCATGTCCATAATAGAGAATTTTTCCCTTCCAGAACAAGGTGGCCAACTCCAGACTCCCACGGTGAGCAGTCCTTGGCCTAAGTGAAACCCAGACCCTGCCTGGGGACCCTCTGTGAGAGGGCTGGCTGACACAGGCTAAAGCAGRTCAAGGCTCATATTAATCATTTATTAGGAAAGACAATAAAGTTTGAGCTTGGGATATTTCTCTGGTGTRTTTCACTTACTATTATACCTAAAATGACAGAAAAGGAAGAACCGCAAGCAAAATTTGCCAGAGATCAGAATTCATCTCATGTATCTAGGAATATGTGTGTCGCTGATTTTTTTTTCTTTTGGTAGTTTTTCACCAGTCACTCAGAGCCAGGAATTTTGAGGGCTTTTGCCTGAAGTGTACGAGTGAGACTGGGAATACGGCCACGTGTCAACAAGTTCTGCTCAGCCAACCTCGAGTCCCTGAAAGAAATGGTACTTACACACACGCATACGATCTCTAAGAGAATMTCTAAGACATCCTGCCCCCTGCTCAATAAACCTCCTTAAGAGACTCCATTTAAAACACATGGGTGGTCTGCGCTGACCTGTGATAACACMAATCTGTCAGATTCCAGGTCATAGTGTAAGATTCATCCATTTCCAGTGGCTGGGAAATGGGACACTGTAACAAGATGAGGCAGATGGCTGTGAGGAAAAGAGTGTGTTATTTTTGCCAGCCTAGGTTAACATTTCTGGGTGATGAAGGCAAGATACGTCAGTGTCTGATATTCATGAAGTACCTTTTGAGATTTGRTAAGAGCATCTACCTGGTGCTTTTTGTTGAGGATTTATACCACAGGGTACCTAAAGAATTAAACCAACAGAGAGAGATAATATACACATCTTCATAGTAACCAATCTGCTGGGTTCTCYCCTCCTCCAATATCTAAGAAAGTAATCAGCCTCACCATACACATGGACTCAAAAAGGACTCAAAAGACACTCAGTCCCATGAATTTATTTTTTTAATTTCTTTAGTTGGGAGGATTTCAGATTTTYCACATTTATATTTATTCAGAACTGAATTTTGAATAAAAAATACTAATCTTAATATTTATTAGYTGATTCATAGGAAAATGTCCAGAAAAAAAAGATTCTTCTCATCATCCAACCAAAAAACAGACTCATGCAGCTCCTATTAATGAAAGTGTTGTGGATCTCCATCCTGGGACAGGACCATGAACAACCTCATCCTGCTTAGAGCAGGAACTGGGACTAGATGGCCTTCCAACCTAATACTCGTGCTTTTAGGATCTTATTATCACAACTGTCTCTCAGGAAGTTTTGCTTTAGAACCATCCRTGAATCTGGTACTTATGAAATCACTACACAAATAAGGATTACCTAACCTGCACTGCAAAGGAGGAGATGGTATAAGCTTCCCAGCAGGTTTTACCAGTTTAGTTTGTAAACACCACATTTTTTTTCCTGTCTAGAGAAAGCCAATTATACTTAACACATGAGGCCTGTGTGTTGCTTTCAATCCTTGTTTTTTAGGTGGAGAACCACTTAATAAAATCCAAGTGTGTAAGAAAAAAAGTGTGCTTGTGTTATTGGTACCATTTCCTGCCTCCACCTTCTTCAGGTGTGCTTTAGTCCTTCCCCACACTGAACCCAGGGTTCTGAATTGTCCTGTTGTAGATGGAAAGATGGATGCTAAGTATTTGTCACTTCTCGGGCAGACAGAGAAGCAGCTCAGGGGGAACTCATTTGACAGCACAAAACAGATTGACTGCAGCCGCTGTTCCCATTTCCCTTAGAACCTGAACACTAAGGTTAGTGTATAGAGCCTCCTGAGGTAATCAGTCTGATCCCATCAGTAGATTTCAGCTGTTGGAAATGTAATCTGTTAACTTTCCAGCCTTGGAAAGGGTGATGCCAGACAAAGAGGGATGAATGCAGCAGAGAAAACCGAAACAGAATGAGCACAGAAAGAAGTCACACAGCTGCAGAACYGAGCGTGTCACTTCACATATCTGTCAGGGAAAAGATGATAAAAGTGTGACCAAATTATTTTAGAAGAGGGTTTGTATACATGTTAAGTTGCCCATGTGAAGCATAAGGAGAGCGCCTGAAAAAGGAAAGAGGAGTAGAGAAAACTTTGCATAATGAGGCAGTCCTAAACCACCAAGGCTTGGTAAGTGGAAATCTCTTATCGAAACTGATTTAAAATAAAAACCTAGCTTTGAACTGTGGCTGAAGTAGTAAAGGTAGAATCTAAGGTGCTGTCACTTGTGAGGAGGAACCATCGCAAGAGGCAAAAGGATAGAGAATTATTTAAATAATGATGGAAATTTCATCAATTAGTTGCCATCACTGTGTTTATTTAGGGCTTAAAGTCTCTGGATCACAAGAAATCATAATATTTTTACATATTTTACTGCATTTGATGACTTTTATTCAATGYTTATTCATCTACTGTATCTCATTCATATTTGGAAATAAACTGTCTAATTGGAGAAAGAAATAGGTCTATTTTGCCAGGTGATTTAAATGAGTGCCTAGGCTTAGCAAAAAGARAATAGCCAAAGCAAGCAATTCGCAAGCGGCTTATGGCCTGACAAYGTTCTGATCAGACTGGCTGATACACAAATGGCTAAAAATAACAAACRTCATAGCCGGAGAACTCAAGGTTGGCTTGAGAAGGATCTGAAAACAAACACAGGGCTAAATCTGAAATGACTCGATCAGCTTTGCAACCTTGGTATTTCCAGCTATCCTAGGAAAGAYGACTCTACGATATTTCTAAGTGACAGGTACCAGATATGACCAAACCATTTTATTTCTTGTGATCTACAGTGACGGAGTGACATGCAATAATTAGCAACCTCAGGATTTATCACAAGCTTGTGATTTCGTCTTTGCAAGAAATCAAATGTTGCATCAAACCGTGCTGTAAATCTTTTGCAAAACTGGGACACATGTTCAGTATGTTAAGCAAGWTCTGAAGTTAGTTTTTTGAAACTTATAAAATGGCACATCGGCTTCCTCTTTTTCTTTGCTCTTCCCAGTGCTGCAGATAAAGACACGCTTTAACTTTGATATGTTTTAGGAAAAAAATGGATAAGTCATTATATTTGTTAAGATAATTGATGAATACATGGCTCATCATATCCATCATATCCAGCAGCTGGCAAATTCTTTTTACACTGCAGTAYCTTTTTTCTTTCTGTATTTATTTTAGTATATTCTGATGGCTTTTAGGATTAAGTAACTACATGCAATTGTGAGATTGCTTAAATGTGTAGTTACTTGGKTTTTGGTTGAATAAGAATAAGCAAYTCTTATTCTGATCCTGCTGAAAATTTAATGGTGAGTTGAACCTATTGCTAGTTCTATTTTCCTTCCATCTGATTCTTGTTCCTTTCCACTCTGCACTAACCATGTATCTGGTGTTTGACATTTCTAGTTTTAAGGAGAGAAGAATGGAGGAGCACAGGAAGTACTGCAAAAACATAATATATAAAATTCAAAGGAACTACACCAATTGCAAGTAATTTCTTCAAACATTCTTTACAAGCAATAGGAGCTCACATTGTGATAGCTCTTCACATTTTTAATAATTGTTACTCCTGAAATTATATTAGTCCTTAGGTTAGTTCTCTTTATCAAAAAAAGAACCTTGTAATTTCTTAGCTCTCCTTGGCAAACAACACAACGTTGGTAATTCCTGTTGACAAGTCTTTTCAGTAAATGTGAAACCAGTGAGGTCACAGCCTACATGTAGTCACTCTAGAAGTTCCAGTCTTTCTGAGAACTAAAATCCAAGCAGATTTTACAATGTCCTAGCATGAAATTAGGAAATGGCTCTTTAATCATAGAATCATAGAATGCTTAAGGTTGGAAGGGACCTCTAGAGGTCATGTAGTCCAACCCCCCTGCACATGCAGGGTCTTGAGTTTTGAAGATCCTTTCCTCCAGTACCAAATTCACAGGATTATTGTGTTGCTTTTCATGTACACTCATTAYTACTAACTTTCCAACTATGAGAAGTGTGACATTTTGCAGCTGTCCAAACTTTGGTGCAATGTTTGGAATCTTTACCACCCTTCCATCCATAGGCTCGCTGCCATAGAGAATCCTGTTACTAAGAGGCAAGCATGMAAACTTCAGGATCTGTTATCCCATGTTTGTTGAGACAAAGATGCATTTTGTCCTAACTAATGCTGGCACTGAGGGTGCTTCACAGTAGCTAAATTGCAAGCTGTCTTGTTTGTGTTAATTACTTTGTAGGCATTATTTATCTGACCTGCATTACTTTAAGCAAGAACACTTTCTGTTCTTTGGATTTCAGTGAAGATTGTATTAAATATAGCTACTTTCATTTCCTTTGCCACTTTTCTTTGATGTTCCACAAAGACCAATTTGAAAAGAAAGAAGAACACAGTAAATTTCGGCTCAGTGGGAGATGCACTCACAGTTGGATCCCTTCTTTTCATATTTCTCATAAATGCACAAGTATGTTGCCTCCTGCATTTTCCTAATGACAGAAATTTCMGTCCCAGGCAACTATCAACACTACAGGGGCAAAACTAGTGCAGTTTCATTTCCATAGGGAAGGAAAAAAATCAAAAGCTTGATCTGAAGCTGTGCATTTTCCGCTTTTTCTTAATTTCAGTTTTTATCACTTTTGCTTCATTCATCATCATCATCATAAAAAAAAAAAAGGCCCTCAAGCTATACCTAATGATATCAGATTATTTTCATTAAGTGTGAAAAATAAATAGTGAGAATAGTGTTTCTTTTACTGACTGTGCCATCTCTATGAGCAGCATGTAGACAGAAGACACTGAGTCACAGAGAGGTTAAATAATTTGTTCAGAGCCCATAAGGAATAATATCCATATGGCAAAACAAGGGCATGGATAATACTACCAGGCTGTTCTGCCAGACAGTGGATTTTGAGAAAAGAACGTGAGGACTAGAAAAATCTGCACAAATGGAATGTAAATATACTTAATGACTCCCAACGGTTGCAGTGAATTTTCTTACATTTTATGAGATGACATGGCTGAGTGTCCAGTCAAAGCCTTAACCTCCAGTGAGGCCAAATTAAGTTACATTTAATTTTATAATTTTATTTTAGAAACTCCATAACCGAATTAACAGGTCCCCAGTCTGTTCAGCCGTTTCTAATTGAAAGAGAGGAAGAGACAACACTAAGATTTTTATTTTGGATACAGTTGCTTGAAACTTTGCTGTCCAAATGGGGTGAAATAGCTGCCTTGGAGATTAACCGAGGCAAACATTTTAGAAAATGACCAAATACTCATCTTTGTTTCTCTTGCTTTCAACAAAAACAGTGTGAGATCAAATTCCAAAAGAAAATAAAAAAGAAGGCTGTCATCTTAGAGAGTAAAGTAAATGAGGCTGAGGACATATGCAGCTATATGACATAGGTAGGATTTTATTTAAGGAATTAAGAAGGTGCTGGGTGCACTCCAAGCACCTTTCTCCACTCAAATTCCCTTTGAATTAAACAACACTGCACGAATCAGTAATGCACTGTGCAGAGAGCAGATGTCCCTCAACTGAAGAAAATTACATCACAGAAATCATCACAGAAATACAGTCTGATCGCAGAGACMTGTGATTTTTTTTTCAGGCTCAATCAACCTCTGCATAAAAGAAATAGAGCCAGAATCAGATCTAATCTACACTGTTGAAACTCCATGTTGAAGACAATAATTTATTCTAACAAATTATTCTGAATGAAGATTATAATCCATTCCAGAGTCCATAATTTTGGTTTGTGACTGTAAAAAAAAAAAAAAAAAAAGCTGTATAATGGAATTGGATATCACAGGACTGGGATATTATAATTCCTGGGAGCCTGGGTCATCAAGAAATATCTACAAGAAAAGCAATTGCCAATGTCTAGTCCGGATACTGCTCATCAGCTGCATCACTATGATCAGCTCTGCCCTCTCTCTGATGCAAGAAGGTCCATGRATTCATGCATTTAAAATAAATGTAATAGTAACAAACTCTTTTTACTAAAGACCTCGAAATCCATAAGACTTCTTGAAAAATAATTGTTTTAAAACAGAAAAGGGGAAAATATTTGTACAGTTAAGCCATCCAGGTACTGGTTTTGCAGCTGTTCTAGAAAGATAAACACATCCTCAGCTTATAAATGAGTGGGAAGGAAGCGGCATGGCCAAGTTCTTCCTSCATACCTCCTTTCACTTATTAGTGCCACATCTGTTCATGGTACCATGCAGATCAGTGTATTAATACTGACAAAACAGTAAGGTTCAACTCCTTGAATGAGAAAATCACTMTTTCAATGTACACATTATTCATAGTGAGCAACACTGTATTGTTGATGCTTTGGCTGCTTTTGTAATTTTTTTACGTTCCCAGCAAAAGCAGAACAGGATATATTAGTTAGGCAGCATGAGTGATTCACCGTTTCTTGGGTGTTATTACAAACTGTGAATTTTTGACACCCTTTACTGGAGGGCTTTGTTCTTATTCTTTGTGTTTTTAGAACTTTCAAAGATTTTCTTGTAATAAAAATAAAGRCATCACAAAACTATTATTTTCAATTTTACATTACTATATATGCAATATACTTTTTTTTWAAAAAATAACTGTTAATAATAGAACAGAGACTGCAACAGATCTTGATAATGTCTTACAATAACACCTTTCGCRCTGTCCAGGCTCAGGCACCTAAAATGCTTTCAAATTGCAACAAACGCCGTACTTGCACCCACACACCCCTTCATGCTGAGCACTATAGAAATTTCAACAGCCAGTGCAGCTCAGCAGAGCGGCTTTTCACAGCTCACAGCAGCACTACACCAGCTATAAGCCCAGAACAGTGAAGCACACATCCAGTGAAGCTGCAGGGGGATTTAGGGAAGCAAAATATAAAATAAGATATTATAAGCTAAACTAGCAGCAGTGCTTGCTGCTTATGGCTATCTGACATTTTCTTTTATCAGGCTCTGGGTTCCGTTGTTTGTAATTTTAGTTTAGCTGTTCCATTGGAGGTTTTCTATCCCGATGCCTGTCTCAAGGCAGAGACATCCTCCATGAGCTCTAGCTCAATTCTTCCTCATTGTTCCCACACTGAGGGCATTGCCAGTGGGGTCACTGCAACTGGCTACAAGTGGTTTAAGAAGTCACCCCTGCAGTAGGTTTCAGTTAGGCCTGAGGCAGCCAAAGGGCTCACACACATCCAGGGACCGCTGTGAGCGCTCGCATAGGCACTGAAAGGCAATAAAACCTTTGGTTTCGCAAACCTGACCACAGAAGCATTTCCGCCCGCACTATGAACATAAGCAAAAAGCATAAGCTTTGGGCCATAAATTATCTTCAGCTGTTTTGTTGTATTGCACTAGTGCCTCTAAGCTTTGAATACAGTGTTTGAAAATTAACATGAAGAAGTCACTGAGGTGTTAGAAATGAAAGTGTTCCTCTGAGAACTCAAAGCTTATCCAAAATTAGAGGGCTTGAGGGAAAATCTTATCTGGCATAACTTAGGAAAGCCACGGTAAAGGCTGGAGATGATCTCAGGGGAGATCTSTCCTGCTCAAGGATTTTCACCCCAGGGGATGGAAACTAGAAGGACATAACATCTCATGAGTTCACAGAATCTATTTAACAAAATCAAAGTTCTGTTAACAGCACAGAGCTGCTTTATTTCCTGCACTGAAAATGACACTGAATTTGCCCAGCACAGTCATGTTGGTTGGTCAATATAACCTAGCCAAAAGTTAAACAATGTTTTTCCCCTCTTAAAATCCTAAGGAACCACGCAGTCTGCAAACCAGGCAGGTCACCTCCAGCCTGGAGGGTCGAGTTTAGAAAGTGCAAATCTAAATGGCCAAAGATACATAGAGAGGTTGGCCAGTGTCGCAGAAGGGCACAAAGCAGAAGCTATTTTTGGAACTGTTCCTTCCTGCAGTAAATCAGTACTTCTTTCTTCAAGTCCTTCATAAGCAATTGCTCACCAGCACTTGGTTCAACCAATCAAAATATTAAGTCTACCTATCTAGAATTTATTTTTGTTGTTTTTCAGAGAAAAGAACTAGAGGGGAACTCATGAACTAATGTGACTTTTTATTGTTTTATTATTGAACTTATTCCACTGACAATTGAAAGGTGAGGACAGCTCAAGAGTTAGGCTGGGCATTCTTTGATATCTGAGGAATAGAGCAGAGCTCAGAGAAGACTCCAGCTCTGAAGATACCGAGGGAAAACTGACTGATGTGCCAAAACAAAACCTCAAGGATATTTTTTTCTCTTGAAAAATACAGTTTGGACATTTTCCATGCCTACAAGCATATTTCAGGAATGCAGTCAAATACATGTGCACAGCTCSCCTTGAAAATGCTGAGAGTTTCATATGCTTAGTGAAGGGTGAATATTTTTTTCTAATCCTTTGAATGTTTCATTTGTGAACAGGCAATAATCTATATGACCAACATGCATAGACATTATCACATTTTATTTGCCTTCAAACACATGTAGATTTGGAAAATTAAAATGTAGATAGAGAAATTAAAGCAGACAGAAGTTCAACAACAATGGCCTGATTTTCTATTCTTGTAACCCTGGCATGACTGTTACATAAACTGAATTATGACTTGGTCCCTTTATACATTGTGGGCTATGCCCTTTTGGTATTTAATAATAAATGCATAAGTGACTAATTATTGAAAATGTGGCTACGGTGCATGTCCTTTMATTTTCTTCAGTCTTATTCCAGTATTAACATAGTAATCACTCCAAACATGCCAGGAATCAATATCATCCAATAAGACTCCTAGCTCTTAGTCTTTGGAGCATGCTATATCATGAAAATAATTTAATGATTGCTTAATTTATTAAAAAAAAGAGGGACATTTTACAGTATCATAATGCCATCTAGAGGTGGCATTATATTGAGACGCCCACTTACATCTATGCCAGAGAAAACAAATTTTTTTTAGAGTTATAGTGGGATGCAGGCTTTTAAGGAGAGCCTTTTGCTAGAGTGGAGACCTATCTGGTGAGTCAGGCCCTGCCCCACATTGGTCTAGCTTTGGGGAGCAAGCCTCCTCAGGGTGGATCGTTGAGGGCAATGGTTCTGCATAGCTTCTGGCTCCAACCCCGTAACACTGACTTCTTTCCTTCCTTCTCTTCATGTGCCAAATGGAGTTGCTTATTTAAACAGAAATCAGGCTATGCAGCTTAATCTAGGTTGGAAATGACAGACACTCCACAGCCATGTGCTRCGTACACCCCACGTAGAACTGGGAGGAGTAAAGTCCATCATGATAGAGTCAGTGCTAAGGCACATCATGTAAGAATGGAAAATAYGCTTGAGATCATGAAGAAATTTAGTTAGAATCAGAAAAAAAACCCCACACATTGCTCATTCACAAAGGAAAACACAAGCCYTGGTCAACCTGCTGCTTTTCTACCCAGCTCTGCTCAAGACTGGGCTGCAGCTGGCATTCCTTATTCACCTGCATATGAAGTCCTACAGAAGAAAAAAAACGCTCTATGGATCAATGCTGCCTCAAGTAGTAAGACGAGTCAGATCCATTTCAAAAAGAGAAAAATGAAAAGAGTGCTTCATCCACCACCTGTACCTTATCTGCTTTAGGCCCTCAATTTCCCAGGACTCTTCCTACTTTCCACTCTTCAGGCTGCACTGAATAGGAATCCAATACTGGAGCCTACCTGCCCTGCACCACGTTCCCACAGAATCACAAGACCACAGCACAACTGAGGTGGGACCTCCCAGAAGCCACCTCATCTCCAGGCTGCTGAGATGGCTCCAGCCCCTCAGTTTCTCCTCACTGGGCAGATGGGAGACCAACCTTGAGACCACCTCAATCCTGCTGTGATTTATCAATGCCTTTCTTCTGTTGAGGTCCCAAACATAGGCACCATATTTTGGTGTCTGTTCAATAAARGGGGGAAAATTAGTTCCCTGGATGTACCTGCTGTGCTGCTCTTTGTGCAGCCCAGGATACCATTGGCTGCCAGGGCCTCTGCTGGCTCTGGTGCTGCTCGCTCTGCCGTGACCTCCCCGTGGTGTGCTGCAGAGCTGCTCCCCACGCAGGCGGTCCCCAGCTCGTACCGTGGCAAGCTCCTGCTCAGCTACCCTCTGCACCTCAATGCTATTTTTAAGATGCATAAATTCCTTTCTGTTTTTAAGATCCATAACTTCTTTCTGTCTGCTTATCCTTSAGAAGAGTGCTCCTTATGATCATGTCCTTGCATATGACATATCTCTCCCATCAGCTGCTTTATCTTCAGTCTTTATACCCTTCTATAATACTTCCTCCTCTTATCAGATAGCTTTAAGGACAGGCTTATTTAGCTCATTAATAAACCTCAACATTTGTTATAATTTTATTATCTTTGATGACATTTTTACAGTATTTGCTTTTATTATTTCATGGTTTCAGTTTAATTGAAGAGCAGGGGATAGATCTGTGTCACACGTGTGCAAAATCTCTTCGTCTTGGTAAGGGGAGAAGAAACAAGGGAGAACGGAAACGAACACTTTCAAGGAGGCTGTTTTTGGGAACTAGCAAGAGAGCCAGGATTATGTTTAGTTATGACTCTCAATTCTTTTTACCTTCAGGTGATTCTTGTCCTGTTTTTTAAGGATACAAGAACAGTAAATTAAATAAGGGTATTGCATAGAAGAACTACTGAGAAAAACAGAAGTATCTTTCCCCACAGCAAAAATCTATCGCTTGGTTTACTTTATGCTTCCTATTACATATAAAACGTATGGATGAATTTGCTTTACTGTCTACTGTTGTATTCCTACATCTAAAGAACAAGCTAACCTCAGCATTGAAAAATAATATGTTAAAAAAAAAAAAAGACTCAGTTCAGCACCCTTGCAAGATGGCATGAAGGGCACTCTGGAMACCATCCTCATCACTAGAAATATATGTCAAAAGCAGTAATTAGTACTGTAATTACCCTAGAGGTTTAGCATCTGGTTTATATAAATATTTAAGCCCCAAGAAAACAGGTCAAAATGACTTTCGTTGAAACTGAGATAGGAAGAGCCAACCAAGACTCAGAAAAAGACCATGTTAACTAAGTGTGCTTTCACGTGGACAATACTTGGAAGCAGCAACTGCTCCATTGCTAGCTACATCATTTGTTGAAAATAGTCACTTACATTGGTCTTTGTGCTGCCTTCGGTGTTGTTAGGGTGTATTGGGCATGTCCCAGGGACCCCCCAGGTGGGACTGCTGTGCCTCTTTGTCACGGTGGTTTATCCATAAGCACTCATGGACACTGCAGTGGGAGTCCGGGCTGCTGCAGGCTTGTGGAACAGCAGCTCTGAAATCTCCAGCTCTCAGAACTGCAAAAACAGGTGCTTTAAGGGAGTATTAGAACTATTAATTTCACCTCTACTAATATAACTGAGGATACTATTCTTATTCACATATATATATTTTTAAACACCTCTGACCTAACATCTCTTGTTAAATTACTGTAGCTTGAGACTATTTGCTTTAAAAATAGAATTCAGGCTTGAATCTTTATATATTTATTTCAGAATAATTGTATTCACTTAATTTACTCCCTTTCCAGATTATCGGGTGCTCATCCCTCCATACAGAGGTGAAACTTTCCAAACGCTTTGGCACCAGACTGCTGCTTGACCTCTTTCCTGAATGTCAGCTGCTGCTTCTGAGAAACACTGCAAAGTGAGAAGACTTGAGACCTCAAAAACTGTCAGTAGAAAATGAAATTACTCTGATATATTTATTATGGCATGTATGAAGGAAATACATGATTCATGTATATATGAATCATTATATGTTTATTGGATAAATTATATATTTATTACAATGTAAATGAGTGTTTCTCTAGGAAAATATAAGGTCTCTTTGGTTAATAATAATGACAGAAGCTTATTTTCATTTTTTATGGATAGTTAGTTACAATGTTAGATTTTCTAATTCCTAAGCTAATATTAAGCTTCCCAGCCAGTGTCTGCCCTGTGAGGTAATCCTACACTCATTATCTACACCACCAAAAATACACCTTTGTGACTGAAAGAAATGGCACCTTTGCAGCAAATAGAAATGAAAAGCAGCTGCCCACTGTGATGAGAGAAAACAACCTGAACATGATATTCCTTGAGGACCTGTTTGAATTGATACATAATGACAACCAGCATCAAAACAAAGAGAATGTCACAGAATGCAGTAAAACAGGAATACTGAGAGGGCGTAGCAGCATTTGCAGTAATAAAACAGGGTTTCTGACAAAACCCTACCTAGAGAACATACTAATACAGCCAAAGAAAGAATTAATGGGGCTGGATTTTCTCCCAAGCAATCCAATCCTTTTGAGCTACAATGATGAACAATTATTTGAAAGGAAAAAAATTACATTAGCTCTTAGAGAGTGCAACAAAGGATTTATAAAGAACAGTTTGAGTTTCTAGAGTTTGAAAGCCAGTGAGAAAACCAAATGCTTGTGCCACCAAACTCTTTGTCCAGCTAATGTGCGAATMTTTTATTCTTCCTGATCCATCTCCCTGTGCATGTTATACTCATTACCTGTCAGTCAAACCAAGCAATAGTTCTGATAAAAAAAAAAATACCCAGAGACTTCCAGGTCCACGACCCCTATTCCCGGRTGCTTTTCTGGACCTGACCTGTTGTCCAGCACAGGAGGGCACTGTTGTACAATACTGATTAGTGCAGAATCTTCTTTTTCTCACAAAGCTCCAAAAATTGCAATAACAAGGCCTTTGATACTTATGGACTTTTCTGAGCTTTTTCTGGAGCGAATATCCTGAATCTATATCCTCTGCTTTCGTGTATCTCAAAAACCTTGAGCTGGGCTTGGCCGCTTACTGGAGTCAGAAGTTACTTTGCAGCAGACTCACCAGATGGGCCCGTACTTGGCTCCCACAGGCCTTGTTCATACTTGYGTTCAGGATTCTTATGCCGTGTCCTGGGGAAGGAACCTCAGGAGAACCAGTTCACAAGCAGGGASCTCCTCCCAAACCCTTCTGGAGTTTCCATCAGTAGGAATGCAGTCAGGTRGCCCTGGGGAATTAACCTGATGAAGCCCTGCTCATGCTCAGCATCTGCAAGGAACAGCTCAGAGCAAGAGTGAGAGCATGAAGTGAGAGTCACTCCTCCTCTGACTGACCTGAGCTTGCCGAGCTGGCAAAGTTCACACGGGTTTACAAAGGTGAACCCGGACCTACGTGCTTGTTAAAACGGCATCTGTCAGGACGTGAGCATTTTCTTTGACTCATTCCTGGTTTTCTGCGTGCTGGACTAACTACTCCTCAGCCATTATCACAAAGCCTCATACTTCAGCCCCGTTAGCAATGGCAGAGTCAATAGTATGTGTAAAATTAACTGCCTGGAACCCTCGCACCACCTCTCAGAAACGAATCAATATAAACACAGTGTTTGGCTACTCCATTTATTGCTGATATGGTAGAATATTAAAGTCCAACTTTATTCACTGAGAGAGGTGTTCTAAAGAGAGATTTGTATTATGTCTTGCTATACAAGAAACATAAATTATCAGTAAAAGTAGAGTATCCCCTCAAAACACGTTGCATTTACCTGAACTATTGTGTTTTTCTGGAAACACAACTTTTACTCCTTTCTCCGGTCTTATTTACATCTCAACCCTTTAACCTTTGACGATATAATGCTTTCTGGAAGTTATACCCTGAAAAAATAATAAATCATAATAAAACCTCTTAGCACAGAGAGGTAAAGCAATAACATGTGAGGTAACATAACAGCTCAAGAATATTGACCTGTTTTTCATGTCAATACCACAAACTTCATGAATTCTGACTCCAGGAATTTGTCGGGTCTCCCACTTTCTGCAGTGTTGTCCCAGAAAAAAAGAGCAACTTTTAGTGTTAGGTGTTTTAAATGTGAGGTCTGAGTATCTACATATGTAGTCAAAAAAAAAAAAGTCTAGAAAGATTCCCTTTACCTATATATTTGGCTGAATTTTCCAAAGACCCTTTAACACTGCACAYGAGTCCGTGTCATTTCTCATGCACATGCAACAGTGGGGAGTGAACTGGTAGAGAAACTGGACTGTAAAGACMCTGGGAGTTGAACCACGACATGCAGGACTCTCTGAACACCAGTTCAGATGCACAAGCCTCAGACAATCTTGCTTTAAAGCGTTTCTTGACTGTGCCTAATGAACTCTGATATATATAAGCTCCAGCTTGAAATAGTTGCATAAATTGTGCTAAATTAAAATAATCTATATGCACAGATCACACAGTCTTCCCAACAATACTTCTAAAGGTTCTTCTCCAAGTAAAGAGCTATAATTATTCCTATTTTTTCTAACTTYACTTAGAATTCACACAATACAGACTCAGATTTCCTGGAAATAGGCATAGGGTCATAAGRATGGAAGAAATGTCATATAAATTATCTCTCATTCTGACATCTTCTAGAATATTCTACTTTTTTTTTAATCCCAAGTAAATTTTAATTGTGATTCAACCAAGCTCTTTTGAATCTATGACTCCATGAGCCTCCATCTCGTAACTACAGAAACCGTAAAGTCACTCAAACAAAGAAGTTCAAGCTACAGGGCAGAACATGGTCACTGCTTTTACTGAAATTTATAGAAAAACAAATCCACTCTGCAGATACCCCCAAAAAGAAGACATTCCAGAGTTGTCTCACGTTTTCAGTATAAAATTCACCAGGTGCCATAGTTGCCATTTATGTTCACTCCCATCAGGGCACTGTGTCCCCCTGCCCCTTCCTCTGCAATAGCCTCCACTCCRCCTGGAAGCAGCACACACAGATCTCCTCCCACGTAACCTCCAGGTCCTCAAAAGTCACATCAGGAAAGTGTCCCAACCACTGGCATGTACCGACCAGTTCTACTCCCGAAGAAGCTACTCCTTGCAGGCCAAAAAAAACCACAGCAGCTCCACCAATGACTCCCTGGTGTGGTGGGCTCAGAGTCCTGGCTCTGCTTTATGCAGTCCCTCATGARGTGCACCACTGGCACTCCTTGACATCCGAACAGGAACTAGAGGTGCATATCCYTGCACAGCAAAGCCAGGCATTAGCATTCCCTGAGGAGCAGCTCCAGGCTACGGCAGCCGCACCGCCCTGGGCTGGCCCTGCCTGGTGTCTGCTCAGCTCCACGTGGCACCAGAACAACCAGCTTGTCTTCAACAGCATCAGCAGGTAGGTGCTTCTTGGTGCTCCTGATTTTTATGGGCTAATTTCCCACAGAAGTTTATCCAGTACAATTGCTAAAGGAAAGCAAGGCTGTGCAGTCAGAAAACAAGGAGCGCTTAACATGGAAGGATAAAATTCCCACGTTTTCATGTGCTCCCGTGCTGAAAGAGAGATACCACAGGAGCGTGTGAGTGGGTGTTTTTTGCTTTGATATCACATAAATAAAACTAATAAGTACATTCTTTGTTCATACCACTGACATCTTATTTGGGATTTACTACTGTGTCACTACAGAGACAAATTTTGTTATGATGTTCTCCAGCACAAAGTTGAATAATTGAATTATCAGCCAAGCAGCTACTTGAGATTTTTWAAAAAAATTATGTCTGCCTAGGATAGAAGCATTGTCATGTTTGTAATACACATTTGTTCCTTCTTTAAGACTTTCAGATCATTAAAATGAAATCAATCTTTATTATTTTAAAGGATGTTTTGAATATGTTATTATATTATCTCTACAGAAATTGAACATTTATCAGTCCAGGCAAGGCTGTCAYGGCTAGCAACAGCTTTTGGAACCAYATATGTTTATGCTTTGTACATTGCTATCTATCACAGCAGAGGTATTATCATTTTTCTTTCCAAAGGAAAGAATATTCATACAAGTCCTTTATTACTGTCTTTACTTTTGATGCCTCTTTTTACATGCAGCAACGTTTAGCTACAAGCAACTGTTAGTCTTTAGGACCAGAAACCATTCTAGCCTGAACAGGTCAGAAATTAAAGTTTCCCAACAGCAGCCAGTGAGGTACTAGAGCAGCTTCCTAAATGGAGGGGTGCAGACAGAAATCCAACGTGAGGAGCACGTGGCGCTTGAAGAGGTCACGGAGGGCACTGTAGAGCACTGCAGTCCCACACAGCGGGATGCTGTAACGCAGGAGACCTCCTCCGGAGCTATGTTCCCGTWATTAATCTTCATATGGGTAAATTCCCTGTCATAATACCATCCCGCTGCTGCCTTTACCCTCTAGGTCTTGTCCCCCTRTACAGTGCTCTACCTTGATGAAAGGAGTGGACGCGCTGGGTCGTGAACAGACGCCTGCTTCTCCTTTACGGAAAGGCAGTGGGTGCTCTCTGATGCACTCCCTGCTCCATCACCCCTGCTATGCCTCCTGCATCCTCCCGGATGCAACGTGACTCCCGAGCCCAGGACTCACCTGCCCTGGGTGCCTCCRGGCAGCTGCACTTGCCACCAACGTCCTTCAGTGCAACTGGAGGCTCTGCCCTGAGAGCACTACCTGCAGTATCAGTGCTGATAGTCAACACCAAATGTTGAAGTAATATTCAGCTATATGGACGCCATAAACAGAAATGAACTGCTTTCATATTAGGTCAATTAAGACACAGGTAACTTAAGTCATCYGAGAGGTATTTAAATGGATGACTGCAACCCAAAATAGACTTTAATTGATCCAGGCTTTATCTTCCRACAGGGGGTGTTTTCAAATCTTTGTGCTCCTTGCACAATTGCCGTTGGTTTGGTTACTATCAACACAAACAGCTCTACCAAAGTCAGTAACAAACAGAGGATTTAACAACAGCCTAAAGTACAGCRCACTGTGAAATAGGGCTAACAGAAAATGAACTGTAGTCTTTGAGCACAGAGTTGTAGAAGGGGTAATAGAATAGCACAAGAAAATAAAAAGTTATCTAYATTTTTAAAATATCAAAATAAGTACCTATAATCTTTTATCTAATGAATTAGCTATGAGGCAGTCTGCTGATTTTCTTTTTCATGACTGGTTACAGCTAAGTGTATTATAAAACGAAATATTCTCCATATTGATCACTTTTTTTTTCTAAAACATCATTTTTTTTATTGCTCTTAAGTAGATGAGAGATATGGTTTCACCCCTTAGACAGGAAAACTGGAAAATCAACATAATCCTTCTTAATGCTTTCTTTACTGCTTTGGCTGTGTAACCGTTTCCAAAAATAGCTGTATGAGCTCCAGAAGAGCTCAACAACAGCTCCAATCGATTTCAATTGTTCACACAGCTGTATGGCTTAAAAATATATCTCTTATGCTTATTTAGATTGCTAGCAGACACCAAATAAAATCCTGCAGGATTTTATCTGTTTGTGTGGAACTGTCTCTTGAGTAGTATTAGCCTAACAGTTTAAAGCTAAGATAATACAATTACCTAGAACTAGGTTTTGCAGCACTACTTACAACCATGAACACATACAAAACTCAAGAAGCACTGAGGAACTCACAAGAAAAAAAGTATAACCACTTCTATGTGGCTTACCACGTATGTAATCCACATATGTGTCCTACATAAATTAGTCTTACTGAATTTACACAGCTGACAACAATGGGAGCTTTCAGGGTAGCATAATTAGACCTCTGTTCAGTCTGCATTCTTGGCCAAAATTAAAAGATGAGTACTCCACCAGTGTAATATTAATGTTAATGTCTCATATCCAYACAATTAAAGACAATTTGACATGGCACAGATGAGGGGAAGAAGCAATTTTCACTGATCATGTGATTTTAACTATATACTGAAGCTTCTAGGTATTAATGAGACCATCACTAAGTCATCAGAACCAGCAGGCAAAATTAAAAYCCTACAAACCTRGAAGTTTAGTTCTCTATTTGGAATKAAAAAATTGGGTCTCTTCTTTCTCAGTTAGAATTTTCCTGGATCCTGAAATGCATTCTACCTGATGATAGGATTATCTTTGATTCCACATCTGAGCCCTGACAAGACCTTTCTAAGATGTGAAGGATGTCTCCCGGTGTGCCATGACAGTGAGCACCATTAAACTCCCAAAGCAAGAAGTGGGCAGACTGAAAGCATTTTGCTAATTCATGCCAAAATCCCACAGCTTAAACACCTTCTGGAGCAGATGAGACCGAGAAATGCAGCTGTTATCAACATCCAATTTCAATTATGAAGCAGGTATCAAAAACATGTTTTGATACTGAGTATAACTGGTTGGTTTAATTGGGGTCAAGTATTTATCAGTCCTGAAAATACCCTGGTACAAGCCTAGTTTTACTAACGTCACAGGCGTTGGTTTAGATTTGTTGTATTGCTACATCTCTCTCGGTTAACATAACTTTGAGATTTTCTTCTTCTCCATCTGGTCACAGGTATTATGGAAAAGGTCAGCATTTTGTTCCAATGGGAGAAAAGGTTCTTAAGGTTGAAACAGATTTCTGAATTGAGCGGAGAGCTGGGTCACTTTATTCTTATTCAAACTTCAAAAAGTGTGCTCCACTCCTCAGACCACAGTGGCCTTCCACATTGTTTTCCAACTAAAGACCAAGGTGATCTTTCAACTTTTTCTTCAGTTTATTTGCATGTTTTTCAAAATACATCACCCAATTTCCCAAGTGATCCAGCACCACTGACTGTCTTTCAAACAGTTTTCCAGGAAGTATTTGACAGTACAGTTGTCTACAACATGAAATATTASCAGCACAAAACCTCTGTAAGCAGAGGAAATTCTGCTGTACAGTGCACTTTTTTTTCCTATTGTTGGAGAAAATATTGCATCTGACATTTTTTGTGTTTCCTACTATAAATTTAACAGTGTGTTACCTCCACCTATGCCATCCTCCTCAAGACATTTGTTATGCTTTTCAGTGGATCTGTGGGAACATGCACCAATTTCACAGACCATGCATATTGCTGCCTTTAAACTTCTCTGCTGTGTATTTATACTTGCATTTATTTTCATCATTTATTTTCTTTTGAAGAGAAAATATTTTTTTTTATTTCAGTGACACACCTGCAATTCCACTGGCTTAGCTATACTTCTGTATATGTTTTCTGCCTGCTTACAATAATTCTGGATAATTCTGGAAAGGCACGACCATGACTCAGCTCAACAGCTTTCTCTTACAGTTTGCTATGTTGAAAAGTCCCACTCCAGTTAATACATCCTGTGACCAATTTGTAATATTTTTGGTAGATAGTTCAGATTTTTATTGGGGTTGCTATGAGAAAATGATATCTTTAGCAATACTAATMCAAACATATATCATAAAAAAGACACAAGATGCCAAAGTTACTAAAATGACCGACATATTATTCATCTCMMTTTTGTGCATACATCTGCTATTATATATAAAMTTCAAGCTTATTATAATTAATCATKGAAAAAATAATTAGTTATTACAATGCATATTTATGTCCCATTCACTGTCACTTAAAAAGCATATGTCTTCTCTATACTGTATTTCTAAGTGCATTGTACTTGAAATAAATAAGTTAATAAAAATAAGTGGGAATTATCCAGCTACCATAGCAAAGTCTCAATAGTGAGGTGACTGTTGAATGCATGGAGATCTCCCAAAATATTAACTTTTCCCTCCTGYCTTTCCCAATCATTTCTAAAATAGAAAAAAAATCTTTCAGGGAAAAGCATCTTTGAACAATATTTCCTAATGGCATTTGTAAAGCAAGTCTGCTTAGCACAATTCCATATCAATAAATGGTCACCAGTTAACTCTGCATCTGAGTATATGGATAAACTGAAATAATAAATCAGATTTTTTCTAGAGACTACTTTGGAACTATCACAAATTTTATAATAATTACCTAATCCTTCAAATATGAGAAAGCGCATACAAACATCTATACATTGTCTCCATTTTGTATTTTTTAAGAATTAACATTACATTACATTACATTCAGAGGTTCTACTTCAAGTTTCATTTCAGTGGCAGCTATGGTATTTATTTTCAGGCACAAGCAAAACCTGCTTTTAAATTGGACTCAGCTGTGCWTGGACCATGAACATCAATTACATCAAGCATGTCGATAGAAGATGGAAATTACCATCTACAAGATGCAAAAAAMCAGCATTTTTGTGGTAATCAGGAAGTTAGGTGAAGTAAATGACTACATGAGATGCAAAGGACTGAAGATTTAAGCTTTTTCCCCTTTTTTAAAGAAGCTGGTGTACTGTCCCAATCATTTCATTCYATTTTCCCTGAGAATTTTATCATTCCAGATTTTATAAACAAAGCTGAGATTTTACATTCTGACTCTCATGTAACACCACATGGAAATTGCATATCCTTCTATTTAGTACAAGAAATACTCAGTACATGCAGTTCTGATTATATGAGATGGCATTTGATAAGTTGATGCAAGAAGCTTACATCAAACTTACATCACTCTAAAATCAGTTTAACACTTATTATTTTTCTTCTGGTTTAGAGATGTTTTGAGTCTGSTTTAGAGTTTGCTTTAGAGATGTTTTGAGGTGGTTTTAGAGATGTTTTGAGAATYTCATTTTCTCTAGTGTCAGGGAAAATATAAATAAATCCTATAAGCTGGCCAGAGTAAATGAGTACGAGTTTTCATTCTGCCTACARCATCTACTTGAGACAGCTACTTTCCTTATTCACAGATGTTTTTGTCTTATGTCACTCACCACACCAGAGTTTTAGTGTGTAGTGCTCTTGTCACCCATTCAGAACATCTCCCTACTGCAGTAAATGCTGTAAAATATGCATCTGGAGGGATGACATTTGTTTGCAGAGTCCCTGGCAGGGTTCTTACCTCCTGTATCCTCATATCAAAGAGCAAAGATTTTCACCTCCATAAGCAAAGTTCGGCAGGTTGCTCCCTGCTGGCAGAAGTTCAGACMTCCAGGGATGCACAAATGTAGCCAGTGTCTAGACAACACTGCTGTCTGGGTGTCATCTGTTCCCAACCYCTACAAAGTCCTAAAAATGACGCTCTGTTTAAGACAGTAGTGGTGGATACTTCCTGACCACTAATCCTAAAYGGGAACATTGACTGATGGAAATGATTAAAATCTCATCATTGTACTTTACTTWCTTACTTTCTTTTGGGTCTGGCTCAAGCAATACTGATGGCCAGAAGCCAGTGAAAAGTCAATGATAACAGCACAGTGTGGTTTGTGGTTTACCACAGCAYGTTTCCCCTCTTCATGAAACCTGCTCTTCTCCCAGGGCAGGCATTTATCCAGACAGAGGACCAAACAGGGCACACAACACCCATGTGGAAGGAATGCTTTTCTTTAAAGKGGGCTGTTAAAAACATGCCCTCATTTCCATGAAAACTATTTCCACTGTTATTACACATCAATCTTCCTTAGAAGAGAAAAGCTGTGGATCTCAGGCAGAGTTAGGTGTGAAGATGAAGGTACTTTTGTGCAGGTCGTTTCCTTTTTAGCTATGAGAATTATTTTCCATCCTGTCAGCATACATCTCAGCCGACTGCCACATGGAGCACAACTGAGGAACTGAGGTTACCTCTTCTGAGATAATACAGACTAATACAGAGTATAGGAACGTGTCTCCTTACCAGGCCAGTAGGGATGCAAGACATTAGATSAGCTATCTCTGGGGAACAGAGAACTATTGCAAAGATATCTCCCAAGGAATTCTTCTTTTGGATCTTGCCATATAAGGTTGATGAGACCCTTGACTAAGACATTTTCTCCCTAGAAGCAGTAGCTAAGGAATGAGCCTTCACCGAGCAAAGCCCTTTAGCCCAGCAAGCGTGACACTGACGCTTCTAGTAAGAGGCTACAACCTTTGTATTATGCCCCAGAACTAGGTTATGTTGGGCTGGCTTTGTTCAGACTTGTCTTGTTCTGCCTCATACTTTCTTTTAGCTAACTGAGCTATAACAGCAAGTGTTTAAATGACAGGTGAATATTACCTAATTTGTTTAAGTTTTAACTGAACTTTGYATGGTTGCGTAGCGTAATGCCGATCGTTATAACAACTTCAGGATTTCTGTAAGTGATAGATAGTTGAGCAGTAGTTATTTTGTGCTGAGGAACTGTGACTTTATAATAAATCTAGTGTAGAGGAGTAAAAGTTAAGGATAATAGCAGAAGTTTTCAAAGTGTAGGGACAGGATGGAACCAGAGGTTCCTGGGCTATAAACAGATTACCAATGATCAATTACTGGTCATTAAGCCCTTGGGAGGCTAGTAAAACTAGCTTTAGAGATAACAATGGGAGCAAAGAACCATTATCCAATATCTGTAAAAGATACTAGATAGATTAAATTTAGATATTATGTGGAATTATGCTCCTATGAAGAAAGAGCAACGTGCAGTGCGTGTTAGACAAGGTATAAAAAGATRAGCAGGTAGATCCTAGAGTAGGGAAGAAGCAATCCCCAGCAAGGGCATCAGACTTCTTCCAGTGAAGAAYTCAGGACACCAACAACTCACTGTAAACCTCCCTCCTTCTTCATAAGGACCACTGGAAAGTTGAGTGTAACACCTGCGAAGAAGTAGATACAGGTAAGTTGGTGTGCAATTCCTTTCAATTCCATTTTTATTGGAATGAGTTACAGTAAATGGAAAACCGGGAGTATTGGTTTTATACTACTCGACTAATAATAACTCTTTGATTTAGACTGCTACTACTTAAATGAATATTCAGACTGATAAGTAAGATGCATTTCTCTAGCCCACAYAAATTGCACAGTGTTTAGTTTGGTACCCTGACCATGAGGCTTAGTTTTAATTGTGAATGCAACACAGAAACACATTCAAAAAGATGTTATCCCTCGGAGTATATGGACTACATGATGACAAGAAATACCAAGTGTATGAGACATAAGTTGAAGTATGAGTTAGTACTAAAGTAAGCAAATTATCTACAGGAGGCAGAGATTTCAGAGAGAGAGAGTTCAATTGTGCTTATTTTTCGRAAGAATAAATAAAGTCTCCTCAGTTTACAGAAGATGAACACTTTTTATTTTGACAGCTGTTTTCCCATTAGTAGCTTCCTATGGCATTGCCATCAGATTGTTGACAGAAATGTGGTTTTGTAAGTATTAATTCCTAAAGGGGGTGGCTCTGTCCCTTAGGCCRTAATTTTTGTCACAAAAGAAGCAGCTTTTCACATTGCTAAAATTAGTCTTTGGTTGACTTTAGTAGCATAAATATGACAAATACTTCTGAAAATTCTTATTAAGCAAATTTCATGGAGATATTTATTGTAAATTCCTGACATTCTACMGAAATGCAAAACAGAGAGGACTCCCCTGAGGTATATGCACACATTTAAATACTTCTCTCCAAAATAACAAGATATAAGTGAAAATKATAAAGGTGGCAAGAACTTTACTGTAATATATACCAGTGTTTCCAATTCCATTGCTAGCATCTCATGCATTCCGTGTTTGAATTTTCTGCATTTTTACTTATTGTCTTATCTAAATMACAAAGAAGTAGACTCTGTTTTCCAGAGGCTGAAGGGCCAGTAGAACTGGGTAGAAATTTCCTTCTTTTTCATACACATTCTCTTAGGACTGCTGTGTGATTATTTCCAGAACATACTCGCCGCTAAAATACTACTCGTGAAACCTGAAATTCCCTATCTATTTTTATATTTTTCTTGAGAGACTTCTAAATCTTTCTTCATTAAGGAAACTGTAAACMAAATGGCCTCAGTGCGGCTGGTATAGTGTCTGAGAAAGACAATCCGAGAAAGGTTCACTTGTAGTAGTGATTAGAGGACCTCACAATGGTGGAAGAAAACAAAGAGAACGTAGAAGAAGGAAGCGCAGAGCAGAATGCGGTCAGTAACGTGGCATCAGTAAGAGGAGATTGTGAAGACTTTAAAGAGAGAACGTTCGATYGAAAGCAAGATCTTTGGGAAGAAGTATGGCATTTAATAGCAGTTGAGCAGTTGTGAAGAATGACTCATTCTTTCCAATGAGTTAAGTGTTTAATATTGCCTTATGAAAACATGGAGACTCAGATCATTGTTTAATGTTCTCAATACAGATGACCGCTGAGCACCAGCTTTGCAGGCACCCAAGGCAGTGGCTCCGCTCACCCTTGCATTGATCCTWACATCGCACCTATTCTCCAGGTGACGATAGCAGCACTCCCTAGAACTACTGTGCACACAGTCCCCCAARTACACTGGCAAGTGCAACCTGGTTCCCTCACTAAACTGGTTACTGACYATCCTTCTGTTTAACTTGGGCCACACCACTCAAGCCCTGCTCAGTGAGTGGTAGAACAGTCATCCAAGCAGTGATCTCCTCCAGTCAGATATTGGCTACTCTTTCTAWTTGTGCTCAGTGGCCAAGCATAGCAGTGATTAAAAGTGCCACCTGATATAACAAGCACTCAAAGGGGCTGCATAAACTCTCCAGGAGTCTCAGAGCTCTTCCAGCTCTTCTCTGTCATTACAGGGCTGTCAGCAAAAATAATAACTCACCTAAGGAGCATGTTCATCATCACGTATCCTCAGTGTTGTTCTCTATCATCATGCTGTGCAAATCATTTTTCCCTAATTAATTGTAATATCATAAACATATCACTGTATGTCAAGTTCCACCCTTCTTAAGTCAGTGTGACTTGAAAGATACCTAAAGAATTACTTGTAGGCTAAAAGTTAACTTTTATGTTTGCCTGTGTCTGCTGGTTATTGCTCACTTGATGATAAAGTTCCTGCTTTCAAAAGAAAAACATAAAAGAAGGAAAAAATATATATTCTGTACATTCAACTAGTCTAGAAGAAAAATGATGGTTTTTTAAACACTGTGTGGGGTGACACTGCACAGTACCAGAAATATCTATTAAGAAGTATGTGTCTAGAAAATTAATTTCTTACAACTTGTCAGGAAGGATTAAAACAGATACAAATACCATGCACATGTATTCAGAGATAGCTTAGCAGGCAACTTGGGCACCACAGAGCTCAGAGGAAGTGATTTAAGCTAATATGGTAGCATTCAYTGAGATAAAGTGAAGAGCATGGGCATGAAGAGAGAACACAACTAACATGGCATGTGGTGATTCACTCAGCTGCTGTGATTTGATCATATATTGGGTACTTTGGCAGTGGGGGTTCTTTTGTTACCAGCTGAAATGTGCAAAACCTTGCTGCTCATTTTTTCATTAAATAGACTATAACTGCAAAGCCACTACATAAATAGCATGCAATATATCGATTTTGTCATAAGAACAGGGGTGCAATAAATTAAAAAGTTTATTTGTTCTCTCATAGGCAATTCCAAATTTCAGAACATGACTTTATGCTAAATATGGGCCAAAAAAATGAAATTTTTGAGACTTTTTTTCCAAAATGAAAAAAAAGTTTCTATTGAGAGTTCTCTACTACTTTGTGTAAATGTCCAGGCAAGACATTCCACTCCCCAAAATATACCAAACACACGTCTTGCTAACCTCCTGTGAATATGATCGTTCTCTTTCGTAGAATAGATATAAATCCAGCTATAATTATTAAGCAGATGGAAAAGCATAATTCCTGCTTTGTAAACAAACTTTAAAAGAAAGYACTGCATGTACTGAAATGAATTATAGGACATACAACTTGTCAACTGTGTGGATCTATTCTAAGTAGCATAGGAAGATTTCAGCTTAAAGGCTTTACCATCTGTTAATAGAGCTTTTTAAATAAGTCTTTTTTTCCTAGCCCAATTCTGAAATAGTAYTGGATGTGAACACACAACCCAAAATAATATCCTCATTCCTGTCAAGTTCAATGTATCACATCTCTGGTTGGTGACGATCCTCTGCGCACACAAAAATTCCCACTGTGAAACCATCATATTTGCACAATCTCCATTCCTTCCTTCATCAAGCTTGAAAATACCTCTTTTTAACCTCAGGAGGAACAGACAAACCCCCAGAACCTAAACTTTGTTTYGGTCATTTGATTGAAAAATTTCAATATATTTTGAATATCTTTTTCTCTGTCCTCCAGGAGAAAAGGATGTTATTCCCAGAATATTGCAGTTGCAGGGGTTTTTTTGCTTTCTAATGCATAAAATCACAGTAAACTTTATCTCTGAACTGCTAAGAAGTTAAAATCCTGCATTTCACCCCACAAAGACAATGACTTTATCTAAGATATTACAGGATGTTTGGACCTCCTGATAGGCAGTGCAGTCAGCAGAGTATGTTCCCAGAAATTAAGTGAACAATAGCATCACATATTTGTTGTAATTKAAGGAAAGACTAATTAGAAGCAGATTTACTGGCTTTAATGTGACAGGAACCCRTCTGAGCTTCAACAAAGGCATCAACAAAAGAGCTATCTCTGGTCACAGGGCAGCTTTATCTGCTGGAACAGCAGTGAAGGGCGATACTAAATTGTATTATCATCTCACAACTAGAGGTGTCACTCTGTGAATAACTGACAAATCACTTTAGCAGCTAAGACATTATATATTACCTGTATGAGTCRCTAATGCCTTTGATCCCCACTGAAAAGTACTGACTGGCCAAAATGGCAGGTATCCCAAAAAAGAGAAAAGAATAGTAAAAAGGGAAAAGCTTATACAGTTGCATTTTCCCATTTACTTTTTGCCACTATTTTAAGTCAGATCAACCCTACCGGCCTTCTCGTGTATATTGAAGACTAATGAGACACAAGGGAAACCTGAGACATCTCATGGACAAACATGGGAATTTGTGTGTGAAGTGAATCATCACTGYAATTGTATGCAATTGTATGTGTTTGGGTTAGCCAATATTTTTTAATTGAGATCAAAGGCATTAGCGACACGTACAGATCATATATAATACCTTGGCTGCTAAAGTGACATCTGTCGTTTATTCACAGAGTGACATGAAACACACATACCTGCTTCTAAAGTTAATCTTTGGTATGTGACAATTAAAGAGTATGAAGTGAATCCTCACACAGGCAAGATTAACTTTAGTAGCAGGCGTCCAAGGGAGCTTTGGCCAAGCAGCGTACAGCAAATGGAAGAAGTTCCTGTCACTACTGACTTCCCACGCTTCTATGTCAGTCTAACTTCTGACAACCAGAAAAATTATTCTCTTTCTTCTCCTTCTCCTCACTTAAACACGTTATCCAGGAGTGATCAAAATGAGGCATGTTTTAGTTATTTGAAGAAGCTGGGTGAGATCAGTGATTCCTCCAGAAGGAAAAAAAAAAAGCTAAAAATGGCTGATTCCATCAAATATTCACCTTCTTTGCTAGCTTTGAACATCTGATCACATCACAGCTCTTCTCYGTATGTATATTTTTGATTTTTGGCTTGTGTGTCCATGTACGTGCATGTTGTATGTATGTATGTATGTTTGGCTGAGCATCTTACAAAATGCTGTTTATCTTGATCTGCAACTGCAAGAGACCTGCTCACCTGCTCTGGCCCAGTGCTTCTCTCACAATCTTAGAGATAAATCACTGATAAATCTTGCTTGTGCAAGAAAGAAAAYGAAAGCTGTCAAGTGTCCTACAGCTAATCTTCTGTAACTACATGGAAATTCCCACCCTCTAATAATTGTTAGCAAAAGTTTGCAGCTGAGAGCTTCCAACTGAGCWCATGAAGAGAGCAAACCAGCACAGCAAGTAGTTTTGAGCAAAGTACAAGCAAATTTCTTGGCTGTATTAGGAAACGTTGTCTAATTTGGATCCTAAACAATTTTCCGTTTTCCTTTGGGTAATCCAGTTCCATTTAGTAGTTTCAACTTAATCAGACAAATTTCTAGCCAATGCCTATACCACTGTACAGAAGTCACATTCACAGAGAGACTTGCATCTGTGGTCTGTGAGGGATACAACAACCTGAGATTTATTCTTTGGTGGAAAGCTGATATTAATCCAGCTACTCCTAAACACTAAGATCCCCATTCACACTAAGATTCCCAAAAGCCACAGAAAGCTTGTGTGGAACTAGCATGATATGGAGTAGAGAAGACAAGACAAAGCTTATTTTTAAACCATGTTAGTGCATGCCCTGTCTTCAAGCAGAAATCTGTTGCGGCATCATTGAGATTCAGGGTAGTTAGTGTGTGTGATGGTGATCTGTAATCTCCAGCGTATAAATCAGGAAGGTGTGCTTATCCTTAACAAGCTCACTTCCATGGAAGATAGAAGTCTGAATATCTTTGCAATTTTTGGACTTCTGAATGAGATCCTAGCAAGAGATATGCTTTCTATTAGATTCGCAACTCCATGAACGTTGTATATAACAAAGAAAGGTTTTACAATAACCAAAAGCTGAACTTTTGTTTCAGCTGATAAAACTTTAAGGCACATTCCCAAAACTGTAACTTTCCTGCCAAGAAAAACATAAAACCAAGTATACTTCAAACAGTGATATAACATAGAGTTACAAATGCTTAACACTAGCTTTGAGATTACATTTATCAGGAAATTTCAGTCAGCCTCTGAGGTGCCTCGATGTCTCTGGGGCTGTGCTGGCTGCCCGAGGGTGCTAGTTCTGCTTCTCCCAAGTGGCAGCAATCCTTGCTCTGCGTCCTGAGACTCCGTCGTCTCAAYGTGGGTTGCTGTCTGACTTTTTGTAGTGCAAAATGACAAGCTCTGTGCCTCTTTTCCTGTCTTTATCTTCTGAGGGTTTTTTTTAGAAGGTTGTCATCTATTCTTCCACAGTATTTCTGAGCCTGGGGAAACAACCTCCTACAAACAACATGCAGCTTTGTAACACTGCTGCTCTTTTTTTTTTTTTTCCCCCCCTATAAAAGGGAGCACGGGCTACTTATGACAGGAGACAAAAAACAAGCAAGCAAACAAAGAGGAAGGGATATGAGGGTCCCAGTTTATCCCAAGGACACCAGAAGGGGACACAGAGCAGAGCACCCCTGGCAGCATACACTGCTCCCAGCATGCTGCCAGGGAGCTGGGGGACGTGGCCCAGTGGTGACGTGCCGTGACACCTACGAGGATGAAGGAGCAGGGGCAACCTCCCCCAACCATTGCCAGATCCCCCCTCTTCAACTCCTTCYTCCTGCTACMSGGATGATCAATAAGGACAYGGGAGGTCAACAAGYCCTGTAACTTAGTGGGGCCTTGGARTGRGGAGRCAAAAATAYACATGTGAGAGGAGAATTGGAGCTATCAGAGGTACTGGGGGAGCCAGAGGAAAGCCCACAGCTCTCCACCACAGCACCTTCATGCCAGAGTCTCTGTCTGCCACACATGGGGCACATTGGAAGCAACATGAACATACATGTGCCCCCTGCTTCATTATATAGACAAGATCCAGTAGAGGCTTTGCCCTAGAGTGCCTTGCAGTGGTAAGATCTCTCATCAGCTGGTGCCATACAAGGGTGAGAAAATGGAGTCCGAGTGAAGCACAGGCCTGCCAAGCACGGTGCARYTTGGAGCTGGAGCAGCTCTCAGTCCTGCTGCTGGCTCTAGTAGTTAGTGGGAAGMAGCCGGAGGAACTGCGGAGCAACAGTAGCTCTGTAGGGCTGAGGAGGAGGTGTGGGCGAGGCCTGTCCTTCCACAGGGCTCCCAAGACAAGAGAGGAGACGTGGAGGTTTAAAATCACTCCACCTCAAGGGCTATGGTGTGGGCGAGGTTGTATGCAGCATAGCATGAACCAGGCTTGGCCTTGAGTCGCTAGTCTTGGAAGTCTCAAAGCTTGGTGAAGCCTGCCAGGAGCATCCTCTGGCACCCTGAGGCGGACTGGTGACCCGCACATGAAGATGGAGCTTGTACAGGGAGACAAAGAAATCCCTCCTCTTGATGGCTGCAGGGGTCCACATTGTTCCCAATAGTTCCCAGGTCTGGAGGAGGTCCTGATGGAAGATCAGGATTCCAAAGAGAACTCCACAAAGTATATTTCTGCCGTGGGTGGTAGAGAGCTGCAGTCATAGCAAAGCTCTTAAGAGGTGATGGAAYCCCAGTACTTCCCTCTGGAGGCTGACCAGGGCCGGGGCGGGGAAAGGCAGTAAAGCAGGTTGTTGAAGCAGTACCATGGAGTGGACCAGACTAACAGGTTGAAGACTCTTCCCTGAAGGGAAAGGACCATATCAGCCCTGCCACCTTTGCACCATTCTGACACTCTGGCCTGGAGCTCATTCCAATTCAAGGCCACTTTTCCTGTGTTACATTTGCATGACTCAGGAAGCATCAACAGCTCCCAGGACTCCATCTCTCATTGATGTCTACTGGTTTGCCCATTTGTCCAAATTCATAGATTTGAGTTGCATTAAGGCTGAAATCAGCGCACAAACTTACGTTTCCAGTGGTTTGCTGACTTGGGTACAGTCTAAGCATTGCCATCCTGCCACTGACAAGTGGCAGGTCCAGTTCTAAGTCAGAATTGGTTTTCCAATAATTTTTGTTGGAATGTTGATTCTTTTATTGGAATGAGTAAGAGGACAAAAYCTCTCTACAAGTATAATTCCTTCCATAAGCTCATGTTTGATGAACTGTGGTGTGTTGTCACATATGCTAGATAAACAAAATAAATTTGACRTGTTATAGTTTTCTGGAATATTTTTGTCAGGGGCGTTTGTTTGGATGGTGTGCCAAATTGTTCGAGATGTCTCAGGGAAAGGAGAATAATGGTTTGGAAGAAGAAAACATAATAAATGCAAATAAACACATCCTTTACGGACTCAGGGCTATTTTCCTCTGTTTTTTGATTTCTATTTTTCCATTTTTTTTAACCTACATGTGTGCTTTGGAAGATCCTTCTCAATATTACTCTCAAGTGCAACACCCTCAAGCCACCAGGCTATATTTAATATTGTATTAATGATAGGAATTGTTTTCTGAAGCATCTTATCCCCGGTAATTATTGTTGCAATAACAGTGACGTGTACAAATGTCTCCTTGGATTTGGTTGCATTTTCRTCATATGCTCTGGAAATCCCTTGTTTGCACTTTCAAGGTTATATTCTATTTGTRAGTCACACTTGATAATTGAAATATAACAAAATTAACTGTTAGCCACGTACTTTCTTATGATTTATAATCAATTTCAAATAGCACTGTCCTTCAGTAAATAAAAACATTTTTGTTTATTTCCATGAATGATCAAATCACTTTTTTCTCCTCTCAATGCATTCATATATAGGGGTTTTTAACTTGTAAATTACTGTAATCAGTTTTTTTGAACAGTTTAAAAGTATTATATCAGCATCTTCCCTGAAATCTTCYGTGGATGATTACTCTCAGGTCTGAAAACTCTAATTAATTTCTTACAAGGTACAGCTGACAACAAATACTACTCTTTTCAATACCAAACTTCCCCACTGCCTCAGTGCCCTCTGCTTCTGTAAGGAATCCTGAGGTTTGCTGTCCTCCTTCACTTTACCCATACCAGGCACATCTTGATGACTCTTGCAAACTTTTGCAAAATGATTTCTTCCCTTTCAGTTCCTGGATCCTCTGCAGTGATCCTCTCCATCACACTGGCCTGCGTCTTTGTCACAGTGCACAAGTGATGTGGAGGGTTCTTGTCGTTATCTGATCTCTTCTCCAGCTCTCAGATACATTTCTGCTGCCCTAGAGTAGTCACAGGTAGTTTTGATTGCAGTTTCTTCCGATCCTTTCTCTCTTTTCTATATAGAAATTCCTATATGATTTATGTGCTCTAAGCAGTTTAATGCTTAGAGTATTTTGTAGTTAGTCTCCACACTCCAGTTGGAAACTGCTGGGTTTATGTAATGCTCCAAAAAGAAGCCAACTTTCTTTTTTTTTTTTTTTTAATCTTTTTTCCTCTTTACTGACAAACCCGGTGTGCAGATCTTGAGTGCATTACTATTTAAATCCCATTCAATTTGTTTCCCAAACATCTCAAAAATCTCCATGTCAGTGGAACTTTCCTAGCTCTTTTCTTCTATCTACAATCAGTCCAGTGATCTCTTGATGCTTGGCATATCTGTTTTGAATTATGTCCCATTCCAASCAGATGTGTCACATCAAAAGCTTTGCATCCTCCCCAGTGCTCATCCTTAAAGACACGTTTCTCAATACATACCCACTGTAGCTTCTGGCTTCACGGGATTTCTGTGGCTGCCAAGAATTTGCAAACAATCTCAGAGATCAGGTAATTTCCACATTCTCCGTGCTGAATTCCTTTCCTCTCAATGTGACATTCTTACTGTCCCTACCTACAGCTGGAGTGRCACGAGAGCGCTGTGACACAAAGGAGGAGCTCTCCTTCCAGGCAAATAGCTGCTCTTGGACTTCTTCAACATTCTTGCTTTGCACAATTCTCAGGCCAGCCCTCCAAAAGCGGAGGAACGCTGCCAAACCTCAGCGCTGGCTCACAGCCAAGGGGCAAGTCAGAGCTGGTGTGACAAAAGCAACCACATCTTCACCTCAGCTGTAAATACAGGGGCTGGGACTTTCCCTGAGACTTTGACGGGAAGTGCTTTCACCCTTTGCAGACAGACAAGGCTTGCAAAATCCCCCGGTCTCGCCCTCCTCTGTGCTCACAGTCTGCCTTCCCCTAGATAAATGCCCGAGAGCTGTCAGGGTTCCTGCAATCAGCTTCAAGCAATAGGRCCTCTCTGCAGCTCCTCACTCCAGTTCTTGCCTCAGCACAAGCCGTGGGAAGGTGCTTGCCTAAGGAGAGCTCAGGCGGTCAAGTGCATAGGTAAGTTTTACACAGATGAYTCCCAAGTGTCTCCCCTTTTGTAGGGGAACAGTGAACGGAATGGTTAAACTTCCAACTTAGGAAGTTCAGGTGGGCTTGAACTCAACTTTTTTAAGTCTTCTTAAATAATTTTACCCTGGTGTTTCTCCCTGCTGCCTAAGAAAATGCAAAGCCCAGGGCACGTCGCTTGGCTTTGTATTGACATTACACAACCTATTACTAAGTTGATGTATGGAACCACAGAGACATAAGAAAGGTTTTGTATCTGTAAAGCTATGACAACTAGAACCTAGGATGAGTCAATTGGTATTCAGAGAGCTTACAATAGCTGGTGACAAGTTTATTTTATCTTTCAGAGGTGCTTGTTTTATTTGAAGAAGTGGAGAAAGCTTCTGTAAATATGGGCTGCTCAGGGCAGTGGGGTGAATGATGAATCTGGAAAGCAGATTTTCTTTCCTGGAAGAGTGCCAGAGTTCTGGTTTGAATTTTAGTAGACAGGTGGAGCCAGTCCAAGGGCATTATATTTACCCCAAGCTACAAGTTATAGGTAATAGCTCTTGAAATTAAAGATTCTTTTCACTTCTGGAATTGTAGGCAGACTCTGTGTTTTCTCTTCCAGTTGAAGCAGCATACCAATTTTAGGCATGTTTAATATTTTATAAGYAAGGGGCTTCAATATTGCAAAAAGAAATGGATTTTTCTTAAACACTGTCTTCTGCTGGCACAATGTTATTAATTCAGGGATCATTTGCAGCTGTCAGAACTGTTCATCTGCTTTGATACAAGAAAATTTCACATCCCTCTAAACCTGCAGACATGAAGTGTCACTCACACTATAGCTAATTTTTTTTGCAGATTGTTGTGATTTTATAAAATTATGCATTTTGTTGAAGCTTTACATTCCTTTTTAGATGTGGCCTTCCTGAAGCTCCTAGATTTGTCGGTACCAATGAGGTAGACTACCATGAAGTTGTAATAAATGAGATTGTGCTGCAATCAAATAGCATACCAAAATATTCCAACAGCCTACAAGAATCAAGCATCTCTGTACTTTTTCCATTCATAATGAAAATTGCTTATACATGCATGTTAAGTGTTTTTCATGTTTCTACAATGTTAGGCAGGTGGCACATCTTTAAATCATTCCTCCTAGTTACACACAGGGAAGGCAGGGAAGTGATGTGCTTGTCTCGCACAGRCACGTTACTAAGTTGTTGCATGATGCATTGCCTACATTAGTGTTTTATCTCAAATTGGGACCTGGTTTTGCAAAGGACTCAGCTGCCATGCTCCAGGTACCCTGCTTGGCTTCACATCACAGCGCAGTCTTGGRCGTGCGTTCTCAGTCGCCTTTGGATGATATAAAGGAATTCAACCATTGTCATTGAATGCCTATTCAGCTCACTCCACCRGACAGACTAGAGCTAGTCCAAAGCCAGCCCCCCTTCAGTATGTGTAGTGAGGACACCAGGCTCTCAGAACCACYCTTTCTCTCTCTACAAATCCATTTCTATTGGGCCTCACAAAAACACAGACAGTAAATGAGACATTCAGGGACCATAGCTCAAATCCACATATTTTAAGGCTTCTCTGGCTGCTTCCCAGGCTGTTTTTATTAAAGCCTGTTTATCTGGTAATTTCAAGACTTGAGCTGAACGTTTCTCCCATTTGGTCATTAGGAACAAGACTAGCAGTAAATGGAACAAAAGTATTATTTATTTACGTTTTATTTCCTGCAGAACATCTTACAGATGTTAACATTTTGAGTGTCATTTCTGTTCTAACCATTTTAAATATATATTAATTTGGAGTTTTGACAACTCTTAGGGAAGAAAGGTAGGGGAAGATACGTGAATGTCAGCTTCACACATGCCTACTGCAGTTCTAATTTTTCCTTTTTTGTCACTGCATTCTGTAAAAGCAAAAAAAAAAGTAGGGGACAAGGGGTCCTCTTTTGACATCACCATTTTAGGCTCACAAACTCTATTCTTTTTCAAAACTTCTCCAACCTATGTTCCTCTCACTGAAAGCACGGCTAATAAATCAGTAGGTAATTCCAATTGCTTCATGTTCTAGSCTGGGCTGTGAGAAATGGATATAGTTTAAATTGTCCAAATTAGAAACAGATAAATTTGATTCAGTGTTTTCACAGAATCACAGAAGGGTTGAGGTTGGAAGGGACCTCTAAAGATCATCTAGTCCAACCCCCTGCTCCAGCAGGGTCCTCTAGAGCAYGGGGCACAGGGTGGCATCCAGGCGGGTGTGGAAGATCTCCAGAGMAGGAGACTCCACAACCTCTCTGGGCAGCCTGTTCCAGGGCTCCRTCACCCTCACAGGAAAGAAGTTCTGCCTCACATGGACATGGAACAACCTGTGTTTCAGTTTGTACCCATTAGCCCTTGTCCTATCACTGGCCACCAACAAGCAGAGTTTGGCCCCCTCCTCCCTACATTCTCCCCTCAGGTACTTAGACGTGTTGATCAGATCTCCTTTCAGTCTTCTCTTATCCAGGTTAAACAGGTCCAGCTTGCTTAGTCTTTCCTCATACGGTAGATGCTCTGGTCCCTTAATCAATCATCTTTGTCACACTGGACCCTCTCCCAGAAGTTCCATGTCCCTCTTCTCTCTTCTGTCATCCTGGGAAGTCTACCTGCTTCCATCAACACCTTTCCTGCCTTAGCTGGAAGGTGTTGACAGGTGTTCCTGTCAGACAGGCCTGTTCACGTAGCATTGCCTAGATCTCCCGTTTTCCTCTCTTTATTTTTAGGTTTCCTCTTTGCTGTTTTTGTTTGTTTGTTTTCTCCCCGGGCTGATGACTTCAGCTCTCTCCTAATTGCAATTTTGGGCATGGTGTCCTAGACGGACAGTGTCGGGCAGTGGGCGGCAGCCTGGGTAAGCACTAGTTATACTGGTGCTTCTTGGAAATGAGGGAGGAGCGGGGAGGGCTGCCAGGGACATAGGATTAATTAAAGAATTGACAGGAAGGAGMCGCAGGTCTTCAGAGTGACTGCACAGTAACCCCCAGCGAGAGAATTGCGAAGGTGGCTTCAAGCTATCTTTGTTTTATTTAAGTTTTGTCAGTGGATTGGAGGCACTAAAAATGTAGTTAATCTGAGAGGCAGAGAGGGGTTTCGGACCTGCTTTCCCAACCCCTGGCAGTGCTGCTTCACCCAGGATTGCTCTTGCAGTGCTTGGCTAAACCCTTTCTTATTGGCACCAGCAAAGTGATACACACGGCCCTGCTTCAGGGATAAGGCCAAATATAAAACTCTGTTGGGAAATGTAGATCCCATGGTTTGGTTTAGAATGTGTGTCATTAAGATTACATCAGGAAGGAGAACTCTTTCTTAACTTGTGATGGTTTCCCTGTTTTCCAAAGCGGAGCAGACTCACCAGCAAAAAAAAAAAAATGGATGTGCAGAAAGACTGTTTCCACAAACAGCAACATGCAAATGAGAATATTAATCATCCTCATCTGYGTTTTACAGCCTGAACCCTGCCAGAGCTTCCTATAACTTGGCACTTCAAAAGCACTTAATTATAATAATCTGCTACAAACTGCTTGATCAGTGGTGAAAAAAGCTCACCCATCCACCTCTGGCAACTTACAGCACCTGAGGACTGAGATCAAAGTATTTTACTGCTGCCTAACACCAATCCATTAGCGATACCAACTATGCAAGCAAGTGTCTGTAGACCACTAGATAAACAAGCCCTAAGTGCTAAGAAATTTAGCAGAGTTTGATTGCCAGGGAGCAAAGCACTTCCTGGCCTCATAATAGCATTAGGAACGTTTGACTAAGGATTCCTCTGGGGTGCTCCYATGTAAAATATGTAAAATGTGTAAAATATGTAAAAGAAGACACAAGTACTAACAACAAGAGGTAATTATGCAATAATCCTAATAGCATTAAATGGTGATAAAATAGGTAGTGTTAGGGATTGTGTGTGTCTGTAGGGAGTGTACTGTCTGGCAGTGTTAGGGTCAGAGTTTTCTGTTGATCCCAGATACGACTGCTCAGATACTTAGGCCAAAAATCCATCTGGAAAAGCAGCCAGCAGATCTAAATTCTTTGGCTGCTAAAAATAATGGAACATCTATACACAGAGCAGAACAGAACACCAACCTGTAGCACTACCAAAAGACATGGTTTTTTTAAAGAGGGAGAGAAAAAAAAACCCAGCTGCAAAACCAGCTGTGGTTATTTTGATATTGTGCTTACTTAAGGAATTATTTCTTTAAATATGCTATCGTAGAGTTTAAGATTGAGGGATTTCAATTTCCTTTCAACATAAAGGTCAGTTACTTCCTTCAGTCAGGCTTTTCTTTTCCTTAGCAGGGATTTAGGGAAGGTCCCGTGTAATGTTTCCCTTGCCTGTGTGCTTTAGTCTCCAGTGTGGGRTAACACCATGGGATAACCCAGGTTTCTGGGTCACTGCCATGGCAAGGACCTCGTTCTGGACACGTGCCCCCTCAGTCACAGGAATTAATGTCATCATTTTTGGCATGTGCAAAACCTGAGCTGAACTCAAAGGGAATTTTGCATAAAAGTGATAAATGAGACTTTCCATTTGTCAGGATAGGATGCTGCCCTCAGCAGTTCTGCAGATTTTTGACTAATCTCAGCTCTATTTTTACTTTAAGAATATATTTTTAAAATCAAGCTTCTTGGCAATTAATTTTCAAAGTCTGTAGCTTAAGGTTTAAAGACTTCTAAGATCATTGCCCCAGTAAGGAAAGGAATTTCTTTTAGACTAAAAGAACTTGTTTTTAAAAAAATTCCTGCTAACAATTTTTCCATACTGAAAAATGCACTCTAATTGAAAACTGCTTTGTTTTGGTTTTTTTTTAGTTTGGTGGTTTGTGGTGGTGGGTTTGTTTTGTTTTTTTTTTTTTTTAWTTCCTGAAAATATCCATGTTTATTTTGTCCCGGATGCAGGCATGCCTCGGCACGTGTCAACTGCCTGTCATCAGTGGTACATTAAAACATTCATCATGTAAGAGACACAGAAAATAAACAGGAGGAAATAGATAGATTTTAGTTCATTCCAGGTGAGTAGGGGTGCTGACAAAATTATTCACTGTTAAAACATGAACCTTTAAAGCCTTTCTTATGGCAGTATTTTAATGTATAGGCTCACACAGGCGAAAATGCAGATTAATGAACTTTCTGTAAAATTTGTTTGGCCCAAATCCAGACATGTTGCAAATCCCTATATATTTGTTTTGGCAGGAAAACTTCCTATTTGTGCCATTTCTTCTTAAATCTTTCAACATAATCTCCCTCACACTCCTCAAGTTTCCAAGAGCCTAAGAAAGCTGAGAACCTCGTGGAGGCCCCTGCACCACAGCGGGCARCTGACCTTGGATTTTGTCATAGCTSTTAAGCAACAAATGGGCTTCATTTTCTCCCTGTTTACGCCAGCTTAATCCAAAAGGAAGTTAATTGAAAATCAACAATTTCATTAGTGGAAATGGGAAGAGAATTGGGCCCATCACAGGTTCCTAGAGGACATGATGAATACATGTCTTGAACTTTTAAATTTGTATCATGGCAAATGTCTGATTTTCACTGGCTGCTGGTGCATATCCAGCTAATAACAGTCTAGGCATTTCCTACTGATGGACTGTCAGCGAAAGCATTTCAAATAACCTGCCCTGCTTACATCTGCATGTCTTTTGATGGACCAGAATGACATACAATTACAGTTCAAAAGAAGTTTCTCACTTGTTTCCTTCTCTTTTAGTGGTGCAGATATGTATGTGTGTGTACACATGTGTATGCATGTGTGTACATATATATGTGTATATATATGCATGTGTGTATATATATCTATATATGTATATATAGATACACACATATATCATGCAWTTCAGAATATCCATTATTTTAGCCTCTATTCTTGATCCTGTGAGTAAGGAAATCACATTTCTCTGATCATTCTGAAGTATTCAAGTGAGTGTATGTTTATGTTTGTGTGTCCTTCCTAATAAATTTTAGGGCTGTTTTCACATAAATGTACTAGGATGAAATAGGACATTCCATATATTTAAATATATATATACATATATATATATATATACACACACACACATATATATATGAAAAGGCTGAAGACTCCTAACAAAAATGAATGACTATACTATGACTGTCCACATTTAAACACCTGAAAATCCACAGGAGAATAATACTTATAGGAATGATCTCCTGTGACTTGAACAGCTTCAATCTGTGCTCATTATCGATCAAGAAACACAAATCCCTAGGAGGCTTAGCCTCATTATTTCTAGTGTTCACAGAGCTTCTTCTTAATATCGCTAAACCATAGATAAAAAGATGCTCAGAAGAATAGCTTTACACTGATCGAAGAGAGCCACAGAGGACACAAGAATCCACAAGGTGTTTACCATGCATGGCGGATCTCAAAACATTTATTTCAGAGGCTCAGCCAAGGCCCAGAACATGCCCTGACTTTACTGGGATAAATCTACTGCCTTGGCCTGGGCGGGCTTGTCTCTCTCCTTCTCTCAGCTTCAGGTATTTTATGAAATCATTTCCTTCTCCTTGCAGTAGACTAGGTCAAATTAAAGCTTAATACCTATACAACTCAGAACAGTACAACAGCCCTAAAAGACCGAGAAAATCACTCAGGTTATACCTGGGTCTTAGTGTTATTTATAGCAGCTGTTTCCAGCTCTCTCGGTACTTTGTTATGATTTAGACAACATTAAGCACATCTAGGTAGGCCTACACTTCATCTCTTCAAAGAGCCTCCAGGCAGCTTTAGTGTTCTTCTGATAAGAAGTAAAGATGTGGGAAGCTTGATGTCCTCTGTAGCAGGATTTATTGTCTCAGACAATCAGTTTTTATCAGCTTTGTCAAAACTTGATGCTCAGGACTTTTTGCTGAGAAGAACAGCAAACATTCATTTACTCGAAAGAAAAGTCATGGATAAAACATTGTGATATGGGGTTTTTGGGAGCTATTCTGTTTACTTCCTTACGTGGTTAAGTACTAGATTAATCATAGGACAGTAGTTTTTCAATTTTTCTTTCAGTTTTAGATATATTAAATAACAGAAATGCAATATATAATTTAGGGCAGATTTGGTTCTACAATTGTCAAATTATAAGAAACAGTATTTGTTATAGAGGGCATTCTCTTTCTCTCTCTGTGGAAACAGTAGCCTASAATTTTAAGTAAATGAGATTGCCTCAGAGTAGTGCACACATACTTCTGAGGCATCYTTCTAAACTACACTTCCCTTGTTTTCCACATTGCACTAGAACTACTGAACAAAATACATGCTGTGATATCTGCTTCATAAAGATACACGCAAAGTTAGGATACTRAGTATGAAAGAAATGAGACATTACTTGTTCTCTTTTTCTACCGTGGTAGGCTACTATATTAAATATTAGTGTATTTGGGCAGTTTTGTCTAGTACGCGTGTTTTGCTCAACAACGACACAGATCTCAGATTCCCACAGCAAAGTCTCACTTACAGAAAAAACAGCTGGGGATTCCTTCAACCTGGCAATATACACCATATTCAACTAGTAAAATAATGAGAATTAACTCTATTTTTGAGGGGRAAAAAAAAAGTTTGATTCTGGAAAACTTGAGAGCATGGGAAAGAAAGGATCTCAAAATTACCAACCAAAAATCTATAATCCAAAAAAAATATAGAGCATAAAGTCAATATCAAGGAAAAGATTGACCCACCACTCAGCTTAGAGAAAGCCGCAGACTAATGGCTCTGACAAAGATAACCCTGCCGTGCCTACTTTCCTCTTTCTTTATTGTACGGGCCAACTGTGATAAAAGAGCTTGCAGCAGTAGCAAAGAGCTGAGAATTCAGGCTACGTATCTCAAGAAAGAGATTAGACTGCACTTAGGTAAGTTAAATGACTTCAGATCAAACTAGGCTGACGAAACTCATGCCAAATAGTACAAGGAACTAACTAAAGAATTTTCACAGCCATAATGGCTCCCTTTAAAAACTATGCGGGACATATAGAGCTTAGAAAACCTGGGAAAGCGAGAATAACCTCTATCTGCAAAATTGAGAAGAAAGAGGAGAGGGAGAATTACAGCCCAATCCGCTCAAATACAGTTCTTGAACAAATACGGGGAGCAAATATGAGATAAGAAAGAGATGAGCTATAGACACATCAATTAATCAAGAACAAATCACACCAAACCAACCTAATTTCTTATAACAGGATAACGGGCCAGGTGAATCTTGCAGGCTATACAACTCAACATAAGTGAAATTTTCAGTATGGCAAAGATTACAGAACATTTCCATAAGCAAAGCAAGAAAATACAGCCTAAATTAAACTAACATAAAGTAKGTTTCCGCAGAACTATTTGAAAAAAACATTCTTAGTCTTATCATTTAATCTCTGGGAGACTRCACTTATTGCAGATGTCTGAGGGAGGCAAGGTGTCTCTCGTGGCTAAAATCCTATTCAGGAATTTCGTTAAATGCTTAGATGCTGGAATAGACAGTGTACTTATTAAAGCTGACAAGTTGACAAAGTTGAAAAGGGCTGCAAGCACACAAGAGGACAGGCCTAGAAATCAAAATTTTCTTGAAAAATTGAAGCTACAGTTTGAAAAAAAAAAAACCCTTATTGTTCTATAGGGACAAGTGCACTGAACCTGAAATACCTATGCAAATAGAAGATGGAGCAATTGGCTAGGGAGGAGTTTTGCATTAAAGAATGCAGGTGTTACAAGATGCACTGACACTAGTTTGTTAGCTCTGACCAGAAATGCACTGTTCAAGCAAATCATTGCTTATCAAGCTGTGGYTTACATAACTGAGAGGTCTTGGGACATATGAACCTGGATTTCTTTCCAGAGAAAACAGAGCCAGATGTGCTCCAGATGCACGCCTAGCCACTCCAGCTGCTAGCGGGCACTCAGACTGTGGTACTARAATAAAACTAGTTCAAGGTAAAAATCTCTGGCACATGTACAGCATGAAGGGTGCAAGCTTAGCACCCTTYTACTCAACTTTGCTCCTCTTGCACCACAGTAGAGCCACACAGCCCACTGCCAGGACGTATGACACGCTGCTATGAACCAAAAGTATGTTGTGAATAAGGCAAATGTGACAGGGGGACAATGTGTTTGCTGTGAGGCAGATGAAGCTRGCATGAGTGTTTGGTTTCAGCATCCTTTTAGAAAACATTTGGGTCTGCCTCTTACTCAAAGAAATGACTAAGCAATGAGAATGATCAACACTCAGCAGCAAATGAGCAGTCATTCTCTCCAGAGACGAGAAGTGTGAAATGCCAACAGTTTCCCTGCCCAACGAAGGCTGCCACAAGGAGAAGTGGGATGACTGGACGTCCATGTCTGCTGTGAAGGAGGCTGTTTAGATCAGACATCTAGGCAGTGAAACAAAGGCAGGTGAGGGAGACTGCAGAATCCCCATCACAGGAGGGTTTTGCAAACGGGTGAGACAGGCATTGGTCAGACGGTTTAAATGCAGTTCATCCTGCCCTGAGGTGGGAGCCAGACACAATCTTTTGAGATAGTTCTGAGAGCTATTTCTTTCTTTTTTAAATGTAAATAGTAAATATTTCACTTTCCTACTCCTTTCATCTTGTCATTCTACTTTTTGAATCGTTCCACTGATTTGTCATTTCAAGTTACATCTTTCTGATCTTTTGGTTTTCCATCCCAGTCTGTCCCTGTCTCATCCCACCCTTTTCACTTTGACGCTAAGCTTCATTTGAGGCAGTGCTTCTGGTAGGTAATCCTTCCTTTTCCCATGCACAGAGCAACATGCTGTCTCCATTCAAATTTATGCATAAATGAAATATTTTGTTAAAATTGCTGAGCCAAAATTGTATCTTCATCCAATTCAGAGTGTGCTTATGTCCTGGGTAGCTAATGACATTTTTGCAGTTAGTTTCTTTTGTTCTTTCAGCATCTTATTTTATGACTGACCCAGTGGTGATCAGATGAGAGATTACCACCAGCTTTAAGAAAAATAAGAACTATATAAGAAAACTATAACAGCACAAAAACAAAGAGATATTTAATCATTACAGAAGCTTGCATGGAATATCTCTTTAATAACAAAAAGCATCAATAATTCTGTAGTGTAAGGGGGACAGACACAAGCAAAAATATTATGTATAGATATAAATCTCTATGGCATTTTCTCAGGTAATATACGGCTATATATGTGTAGGAATACAGACTGATTTTTATATGGTTTTTGGTGTATTTTTCTGACTTCCCACGGAGCYCTGGGAGCGCCGGGCGCGTGTTGCAGCGCAGAGCAGACCATTGCTGCCATCTGCTGCCTCCTGCGGCCCTGCTGCGGGTGCAGAGTGTTCCCCGCGTTAACTTTGCTTTCCCTGTCCCTCTTGTTCTCTTTCCTGATGAGTTCCATATTCACTATCAAATTAGCTGTTCTCTATGAAAGAATACAGGCAACACTAAAGATTTATTTCTTCCTAGTGAATATATATATATTTTTAAGGTCAAAAAGGATATGTAAATTCAACTGATCTACCTAATATGTAATCCAATAACATCTATTTGGTCTTTTTTTTTTTCAAACTTACTTTGGAGAGGAGAATTTGCATATTCATTCAGCACTAGCTTAATGATTTCTTTAGGGCAGTTACGAAAGTTTTCATCTGGACAATAGTGCATTAGAGACAAGGTTYATTCTCCAGTTTAGCTAGGACACTACTTTGCTAAAAAAGAAATAGAGAAAGTAAGGTTGGGCCTTACTACATAATGAGTTGCAATCATCTATTAATATAACATGTGAAAAGAGACATTATCTCAATATTCCTGCCAGGCATAGTTGCATTCTGAGCAGTGCTTCACAGAAGAAGGTAAGTGAAGGCTTAATAAACAACARTAGCAAAACAATTTGCTAGAGGTCTAGCTAACCACGCAATTCCTGCAAAWTGGAAAACCAGTTATTCTCACATCTTTAATTAATACACTCACCTGAGATGTAGAGAATTACTTGAATCAAGCCTCGTGCAAATTAAATGGCTGCTCTAGGTACTGAATTGTTAGAGGTTTCTCACAATCTGCTCTAGGAGATCTGCCTCTGGGCCTTAGCTTTTCTGTCCTCAGTTCACCTTTGGTAAAGTGTCAACAGTAACAGAGCATCAGTAAAGTAAGTCTAAAAGCATGTGGGTCTAATACAAGATCTTCAGATCAGATGCTCTGGATTTTGAATGTGTCTCGTGGCTCTCACTCGAGGTACAAACACACGTGCATGTACAACATGGATAATACATTAAAGACTCTGGTGCTCCCAGGTACAGTGATGAAGGAAGGGAGATAAAAACCTCAAAGAGAATTTTGAGTAATGACTAATATAGAACTATCAAAAATAAATGTTCAACGTGTGATATTTCAATTCCCCTGGCCAAATGCTTCACAGGACTTTCTTCAGGAATTTAGAGAACAATGATAAAACAAACTGGCACTGACTGCTCGTATTACAGAAATACTGAGGGCAACACATGAGACTGTAGTTGACTTTTCTAATAGCTCTTATTCAAGTATTTTATGAGATGACCTTCCAGGTTCTAGTTTGATCAAAGCACTCCTCTTTCATGCTTTTCTATAACATAAAAAAGCAGAAATGACTCTGAAGTGTGGGCAAGGCTTGTTGCCTGTGATCCTGAATCATATCTCCCCCTTTCCCTCTGAGCAGATCACAGCAAAATTCAGCTGAATATTAAAAACTGTAAGAATTGGATGGAGAATACTGTAAGTGATGAAGAACTGAATACATGAACTTGCTTTTAAAAACTATACAAAAGTCTTCTGAGAGTCTTGTATTAGGAGCAATGTCCTGAAAGCGCATTAAGAAGCAAGAAAGCTTCCATACATTTATTTTGTATAGCCAGAATTCATGCTAACCTTTCATTTTTGTGACTGATGTTTTGCTTACCTTTCCCTGTTACTGTTTCTTTTTTTTTAAGAGATGAATTCAAATCCTTCCAACGTCATGGCTTTGACTTCCAACACATCGAACAAAAAAGAGACCRTGTGCATATTTGGAACAGGAGATTTTGGAAGAGCTCTGGCCTATAAAATGATTCAATCCGGCTACTCCGTTGTGTTTGGAAGCCGACAGGTGCAGATGTCCAGCCTGATTCCCAAGGGTGCAGAGGTGCTGAGCCACACAGAGGCTGCACAGAAAGCTGCCATCATCTTTATAGCAATCCCGAGGCAACATTACAACTTCCTTCTACCATTAGCAGAAGTGCTCCATGGAAAAGTCCTGGTGGATGTCAGCAACAACTTAAAATTAAACCAGTATCCCCAGTCCAACGCAGAGTACCTTGCTCAGCTGATCCCAGGCGCTAAGGTGGTGAAAGCCTTCAACACCGTGTCCGCGTGGGCCTTGCAATCCGGCACGCTGGACGCAAGCCGGCAGGTAAGAGCGAGCAAGGGCAGGGCACGGTATGGCAGCAGGCTGCAGTTTGTTACCTACTAGACACACGGGATGTACAAATCAGGCAAGGGTGAGATGGTTCAGGTAATAATTAAATAAATAATAAATAGATAATAATTAAATGTGAACTAAAATGTAATTTGAGGTTCTAATGACCTATGTTTTAGGGATCTCTGTGCCCATGGAGTTCCATGGAGTTCTTATGAACCTACAGCAACAAAATTTTGTCAAAATAAAGTTTCTTTTTGTTTTTGGCTGCAGGTGTTTGTCTGTGGAGATGACAAGAAAGCCAAACAAATGGTGATGGATATTGTTCGAGCGCTGGGCCTCACACCATTAGATCAGGGATCCCTCTTGGCTGCTCAGGAAATAGAGAATTACCCTCTGCAGCTCTTTCCAATGTGGAAATTCCCCATCCTCTTGTCTCTTGGCCTAACTGCATTCTTCTTCTTCTACTGTTTGATTCGTGATGTAATTTACCCTTATGTTAATGAAAAGAAAGATCTTTCTTTCTTTATTGCAATTTCCATTGCGAATCGGATCTGCCCCGTGCTGGCGCTCATCCTCCTTGCCTTGGTCTATCTTCCTGGGGTACTTGCTGCAATTATTCAGTTATACAGAGGTACCAAATACAGTCGTTTCCCAGACTGGCTGGACAAATGGATGCTGTGCAGAAAACAGCTTGGAYTGGTAGCCTTGGCATTTGCTTTTCTACATGTTTTGTACACTCTTATTATCCCAATTCGCTACTATGTAAGATGGAGAATAAACAGCRGAGTCATTTCCCAGGTAAGTTTTGCTTCTCTCTCTCCTTGATTCTATATAGTTTATGTGTTAACAAAATAAGCAGGAAAACTATAAAAATTTCAAATAATTTAAAGAAATATATTTCTGCATATACCTTTAAGAACGGCACATATCCTGAATTTCTGACCTTATTTARCAAAAAAAAGGATCACATATGTGTCCTCAGTGGTAGATCTACAGCAGTGTGAAACATGCAGCATCACAGAATTATAGGTAATGGGACAAAGAATTTATGTGTATATTTTAATGTCCCTTCTGCTTTTTGAATAACCATTTACAGACAGTCTCTAAAAGGAAACAGTGGGTCTGTTCTTTTTATTAATTTTAGGATAGTTCACGTACAACATTTTATGTAATGTTATAATGTTTATATAATGTTATAACAATTCTCTTTCAGTTATCTTAAAAGTTTTGATTTTTTTTTTTTTTTTTTGCATATTAATCTTAAAACTGCTAACACTTTAATATATAACTAGTTTTCTTCTCCTTAGGTGCTGAACAACAGAACAGATCCACTTGATAACACTTCTGCCTGGCTTAGTGACTCTTACTTGGCTTTGGGGATCTTAGGATTTTTTTTATTTGTTCTGCTGGGAATAACTTCCTTGCCTTCAGTCAGCAACAGTGTCAACTGGCGAGAATTTCGATTTGTGCAGGTACAAAAAAGACTTTCCTTAATAAATCTTCTTCCCTCTGCCTCTCCCATATAATTCCCTGTTCCCTTGTAAACTGTGACCCCAGAGAGGGTGACTAGTGATTTAGTGCTGTTCTCCATTAGTATCTCCAAATGTGGTGTGCAGTTTTTATCATCACAAGG
>PTEX01000053.1:1633816-1694657 GCA_003342815.1 Eudromia elegans | reverse complement strand
GGAAAGGAAAGGAAAGGAAAGGAAAGGAAAGGAAAGGAAAGGAAAGGAAAGGAAAGGAAAGGAAAGGAAAGGAAAGGAAAGGAAAGGAAAGGAAAAGGCTGCATAGCTATAGAGCATAGAGCATATACCACTCGTACTTAAAAAAGAAAAAAGGAAAACAACAACATGTCTGCGCACTCTGAACTGATGGGAGAACTGAGATCATTTACATTAACAAGAGAAAACAAGAAGACCTGAGCTGCCAAACTGCAAATGGAAAGTTGACATTGTAGAATTACCATTTGCTAAATTATACTAAATCACAGAAATTTCAGCCACTTATTGAGATGATTTCCTTCGTTCAGATGAAAACTCAGTTAATTGGGTTAGTTTGAATGTTAGTTAAAATGAGTCTGAAAATTCATTTCAGCAYACAGACGAAGTGTGTCTCTGAATAACAAGGAAGGAAATTTGCAGTTTCCACAGGCTCTAAAATGTGCTACACCTATAAACAGAGTGGCCTTGGTATCACCGTAGTGTCGGCCCTTGGTTCAGAGGAAGCTTGGTGCGGGCTGCAGGACCTCTGCAAGAGCGAAGGCGAAGGGGAAGAAAGATCAAAGTCACTGAATGTTTTATACAGACCTGCACTGTTCAGGCTGCACTGCAGCATAAAACAGCTTGGATCTCTGATATGGCTTTGACTATTTTCTCTGCATTTTCCTTTACATAACAACCATTAGGCAGTATGTGTTTGTTAGCAAAAAGTAGAAGGGTAGTTAATAAAGAAAAAAAAGATTCAAAATGACGTTTGACTTAGGACCATCTGAATTAAGCTTTATTAAAAAGAAAACAGCTTTTATAGTCATAACTATTTCACAGCAGCCTCAGATTAGCCCCCAAATTAGCACATTCCCTAAAACTTACTACGTACTGTAAATTGCATTTGTTCTGATRTGTAGCATACTATTTTAACTTCCTTTCTTTTTTTCCTTTCCTTCTTCCCYGCCTAGTCCAAGCTGGGATACCTGACACTGGTTTTGTGTACTGCACACACACTGATGTATGGAGGGAAGCGGTTCCTCTATGTTTCATCGTACAGATGGTACCTTCCGAACGCCTACATGCTCTCTCTTATAGTTCCATGCATTGTACTGGTGGTGAAATTTGTGCTTGTGTTTCCCTGTCTTGATAAACCACTCACACGGATCCGGCAGGGCTGGGAGAGAAATCCTCGATACTCTGAACAGTCACACTATATTATCAACAAGTCTGCTGTATAATTAAGCCAGCCTTCATTTTCAAAAATGAAAAAGATTACAGAGAGGCAGTATCAAAATGAAGCCCAGATCCAACTTTGTTTGGAAGGTGGGCAAAAAAAAGTGAAAAATATGAAAACACCCTGAATAAAATAAATCACTCCACAGTCTTACGTTTAAAATGTAAGTCAAGCAAGGGGCCACTTGAGCTCCTGCTCTCCATGTAAGCTTGGATACAGGTATAGGGCTTCATTTTTGCTGAGTGTATTTCCCCTTCGTTTATTTGTCCTCTCTTCCTAGCAGGAATAGGAGAGAGGAAAATGATGCCCAGCATCCCTGCTTTGTCATTCTGTGTCATGTCAGGCTGGGCAGAGCCGAAGAAACCTCTGCTGTTACATAGTGTCTCCTTCTCTTCCCCATCTTGCCCATGCTGGCTCAGGCCTGCAAGCTTCCATCAAGGAGACCCTCTTTCACACMCATAGGGTCTGATCCCATGGTCTGAAGCCATTGGCATCTCTAGCACTTGGCCTTCTTCTGGCCTAAGAAGAGCTCAGTTCTTCACAGCATTACTTTATCSTCCATTATTGTCTGATCCAAAAGATATTCATACTTTAGAGGTCGAGCAAGACATTCATTTGAGCATTCATTTGCTYATTGTGGATAGGAATTGCAGTGTTCGAAGCACATGGGTGAAGGATTCCTGAATCTTTGCTTTGCTGTAGTACAGCAAGTGTAGCTAGGAAGGGATTGAAGGAGAAACAGAAATGCCAGGAAGACTTCAGGAGCTGTGGTCACTCACCTAAGCTTCTCTACAGGTACAAGTAAAAAGTAGCCAGCAGCTCTGTACGCAGTGGGCAAGGAAAGAAACTTTAGAACAATCCTGTTAAATCAGAGATTTATATATATATATATATATATATAAAAATGTATATCAAGATTTAATCTTATGAAAAGAGTATCACTTATTTTGTCAGAAAGAGATCTTTGGGTGCAATATTAAAGATGTTCTATGGAAAACACACCTATATTAACCATAATAAAGAAAATTTCTTAAAGTGTTGACCTCTGTATCATTTTGTGAACTTCTTTTGATAGAATGTACCTGCTGTTATACTCAGCTGCTTAGTGGTTTTAGGGTAGGCCTTAGGCAGGAGAATGAAATAGGATCCTGTCTTCACCAACCACCACTTGGTGGTGTCCTTCCCCCTTCTCTGCTCTYGGACCGTCACCTAAGCACATCCTTGTTCACGCTCTGAGGTGGGCTRTGCTGCAGTAAAACAGAACTGTTACACTGGAAAGAGAGGATCTCACAGCATCCTTTACTCTGGTGGAAAAAATAAAAAGAGCAAAATAGCAAAATGTGTTTGTTTTTGTTTTTCTAGGAAAAGAACTGTTCACCAYCTTCTCTCCYTCTATCCCTGTCTMACCAAGAGCACACTCACAAATACGAAAGCATGAACATGCAATAGCCAACTTATTTCAAACAAGCGTTGTCAGACAGATCAGGAAAAAAAGATCATTATCTGAATGGCATTTAACAAAATATTTCTGAACAGTGAAATCTTTTTAATTCAAGATCTAGATCCCCTTCCTACCCTTTGGACTAAAAAGAAAGAAATAAATTTCTTAATACCAAGAKAATCACAGAAGAGACCAGTGTATCAGCAATTGATGCAGCAGTCAGATTTCTTGTAAATAATCCTAGCACCAAGTGATGCTACTAATCAGCACAGGTGCATACTTCATACTCAGCATGCCATCTATGTATGTGTCTGATGTCTGTATCATTACAGAGGTCTTCTTTGACCTATTAAAGGATRGAGAAGTACATCATTTCATGCTTTGCTTAGAGATTTTCCAAGTTAATCTAATGGAAGCACTTTCTGAAACGGGATCAAGGAGCCAAAGAAGCCACGCTGTTGTGGTGATGCCCGTAATAACTCTTCTGGCCTCCCTTGAAAGAATTCCCTCTAGACACAAGCAGAGAGTAAGAAAGACAGTAAGAGAGTTAATATGTCTGAGAACAACAGAGGGASCATATGTGTGTGTCCAGGTACGTGYRTGTTGGTTGAGGAGAAAGACAGTGGGGCAAACCAGAAGCAGCCAGCYGAATGGATTCACCCCGTGTTTGCCATCTTGGCCACAAATTCTGCTCGCCGTGCCAAATTTTCCCCAGATTTGCATGATTAAGAATAGTARCTATCAAAAAGAATATACTGTTCGTTTTTACAGCTACTTTTAAAGGATTTACAGAGGTATCTGCCTGTGTTGATACAGAGCTAATATGGCCCATTTCTGTCTCTCGGCTGAACATATTGGTTGGCATTTAAACTGCAAAACCTATGGCAAGAAATGCTCATCTAATAGTAATGCTTCATCAGATACAAATATAACAAGTGCTTCTGGGTGTTCACTCCTCAGAGCACAGGATTCTGTATATCAGAGTGACTTCTTCAGTGGATGCCAGGCCAAACCACATCTTCTTTAACCTCACAGAGAAGTAGCTTCAATTAGTGATTGCATTCAGACTGAATACCATCGATACCCTACTGAGGACGGTACTATATCATGTTCTCATATAGGCACGGGACTGCAGGTCACGCAGAAAAGGCAAAAGAACTTACATTAGGACCGGCATTAGGTCACCTTTGTAAGGCTGAAACGTAAACCGAGATTTGCTGAAAATGCCAAGCAGGTAGGTAGGATTTGCAGCTTGTGGTTTAGTGCAGGGATAATCTGCATTCAGTATCTGTTGTGCACAAACCAAACAAGCGGCGGCGCTTGCTTGCAGGAGGCAGGTCTGAATGAGCCAGCGCTCAGGAGCTGCTCCCAAGCCCCCTCATTTGAAGTCAGCAGCAGGCTGTTTGTTGACTTCAGCAGATAATCAGAGGTCAGATCTCCAGCAGCACTTGTTTTTCCAGCCTGAGTAAAGGATTTTATATCCTATTATTCTTGGGCAGCTGGGGAGTATTTGCTTCACAAATTTATGCATTTATTTCATGAACATTGCAGAGAAAGCAGTTTGCATAATAGCTAGACTAACATAGCTAAACTAACATAGTTAAGTGGCAATATTTTTGAAACAAACAGTTACAGAAAGTGTTCATTGGTTGGATATATTTTTCAAGGCTGAGTTCTTCACAAGTTAAATATTTCTTATGTATTGAAATTTTTGGAAAATGTACATACAAAGGATTGTGAAATTAATTTTGGAAAAKATGTGCCACATATAATTCCCAGAAGCAGAAAAAAGGCCTGTATTTGCATATGCATATTATGACTTTTTAAGAATCCTCACAGAAATAATGCATTATCTCTCAAAACTATACTTTGAAATCMAAGTCAACACCTGAAGGATGGGGCCAGACCCTTCTCAGYGGTGCYCTGTGACAGGGCAAGAGRCACAMACTGAAACACAGAAATTTCCTCTTGAACACTAGAAAACATTTCTTTGCTGCAAGGGTGATTTGAACACTGGAACAGGTTGCCCCGAGAGGCTGYGGAGCCTCCATCCTTGGAGAAATTCAAAGCCCAACTGCATATGGTCCTGGGTAACCTGCTCTAGTGGACCCTGCTTGAGCAGGAGGTTGGACCAGATGGTATCCATATGACCCTTCCWACTCCAACTACTATGATTCTGTGAAGTAATTTGGGGAGTAGGTTTCTATATGCATTTTTTCTTCCTCCCTCATTCATCTCCAGATCCAAATTTGCCCATAATTTAGGATTCATTTAAATACAATTCCTTCATTGTGCTTGCTTTTCTTCTCACTTGTTTACATTTAACCTTTCTTAACTACRGTCAATATAGTCAAACTGACATTAGTGTAAAGGGACCTTTTTTAGTTTCTAATTCAGTATTTTTTTCCAGTTCTATGGAAGATGGAATGGTATATTCTCCATAAATCTCTCTTTGAGAGTTCAAAAAAAAAAATAAAGATACATGAAAAATGAAGGAAAAAATAACAGCTGAATACTGTTAGATCAAGGAATATCAAAGGAACATAGCTGTCTGGACAAACATAGAAAGACAGCGGGAAGAAAGGAATGTAGCTGTCTGAATAAGGTCTTTAGATAGWCTCATTACTGAAACAATAGGTTTAGTCATTATAACTTAAACAAAATTACTATGCTTGGGACAGATTACCCACCACCAAGTGCTGGCACTGAGGGAGGGAGGTGAGGGAAGAAAATGGGTAGTTTCAAAGAYTCATTGTGGAGAAAAGCATATATGGAAAAAATGTAAAACTATAGTTAGAATACTGAAAAAAGAATTATCTAACTGATTTTCTTTATTCCTACTGACTCTATGAAAGTGTTACACTTTTTTACTACCTCTGGTTGCATGGCACCACTATTTCAGTATCTTGTTGCCTTATTATTCAGTACATACTAAGTTCAATCTYGGCCAATCATGGAATCCAACTCAGGTTTTGACCTTTTACCACCTCCCTCTTTCACCAATCCAAATTAGTACAAGTTAATCTATTCTCTCCTCCTTACCAAACATTTACTTCCCAAAACAGTTCTCACTCCACACCCCAACAGGCAGTGTTCAGCAGCAGCAGTAAAGAACCCAGTTCTCCACATCAGGCACAGGACTTACACTGTTCAGTAGTGAATACAGTTGGCAAATATGCCTCCCCAGGGGAAAGAGCTTAGGCCAGATGCCAGTGGCCTACCGGCCAGATGCAGGACAGAGACTATTACTGTGTGTTCTCATTTATAGCTGAAGGACTGAAACAAAGCCAAGCACAAGATGTCTGGCTCTTTTGTGAATCTGATTCAYCCATGTCATGAGAATGTGGTTTTAGAAAACCTAYACAAAAGCTTACCTWCTTCTGTGTCAAGAAAACAAGGAAGAGATGGATAAGGTGAGCAGATACCTGAGATAGTGGTCCAGAGGAGCAGCCMWCCGGWGGAAGAARGCAGCCCCTTAACCCTGMTCTTCTCCCTCCTTGTTTGGCTAGTGATGAATCRGTGGTGCAGGAGCTGGCAGGAAGAGGGCAAACCCCACATCCATCCCTCAGAATAGACCAAGGGAATCAGCATGGATGGGCACAGAAATAATTATGGGGAATTATGTTAAATACATACAGGATTAGAGATTGTTTGGTTGGTTTGTAGCTTCTGTTTTCCGATCCCAAAAGCAAAGAATGGAAACTAAATCCTGTGTTTAATTGGATTGGTCTAAAGGTCAGATCTCATGTCACACTGCAAAAACTCCAGTCCTGTTTTACTGCCAAAGCTGCTTAGTGTTGCAGAGTGTATAAATCCAGCACATTAAGATTCCCAGTCTTGTCAGGGCCTGAGGAATATTTCCAGTTTTAGAGAGATCAATTGCAGCTATGCTGACTTTTACAACAAGATTCTTCCTGGTGAACACCTTCGAGCTGCTCTTCCTCAATCGACATCCATGGACAAACGCTCCATGTTTCTCAGCAAGCCCCTAAACTTCACTKTCTTTTACAAACAAGCTGGCATTTAGATCCACACTTACCTCCATCACAGACATGTTTCAAGTTTCTTTAATGATCCGTGTCTCGGTGGCTGATAAAACATCCTGTAGGAAGTCTGAGGCAAAGAAAGGATTTGGATACGAGTTTCATAAAGCTAAGGATAGTTCTCTAATTATAACCTTTATAATTTAGAGAGCCAGAAGGCAACCTTGTGATCAACTATTCTCTCTTCCTACAGAACATGRGCAGATACTGCCTGAATTAACTCCTTCCTAAATTATCAGGAGTTGTCACATTCATGGCCCGCTACGAATTTTCCAAAAGCAATGAAGATTGCTGAAATGTGTAAGCTTCCTGAAAGCAGGTTTTYAATCTAGTTATCGTTTGTTACTCCTGGCAGGTAATACTTTACAACAGGCTGAAAACTCCTGATTTAGACAYATTCTAAAAGAACTGTTGAATTTTAAATTTCAGAAAAGTCACCACAACTCTCAGCAAATCATTTTGACATCTTCTTGCCCTCACTTTAATATACAGTATACTTACATATGTAGATATATATGCTGTACATATATAACCTGAATTGCTTAAGTATAATATTCACCCTTCAGAATTTATGCTTTCCAGTGAATCCTCAGAAGTGTCCAGAAGATTATTTAGGTACATAAATATTTTCCCAGGAAAGAAGAACAAGTGTAAATGGGAAAAGGGGTGWTTTGGAACATGAATATGGAGAAATAAAAATCATATCTGATCCTAATGCACAGCTGGAAATACAACCACATACTAACATCTCCTGATGACAACAATGGAAGTGTCAAGGTACTCTCAAYCACATATTCTTCATTTAAAATGATAAAATCTAAAAGCATCAAGAGTTACTGTGGATAATCTCAAGCTTCAATTTGATTTTAAAAACTAAACACTAATAAAAATGTATTAATAACTTTTTAAAGACAGCTGGTCTGTTACTCTGAGGATTACAGCTTTTGTCGCCTGCTCTTGTAAATCTGTGCCAAGAACTACTACGAAATAAGCGAGGTTTCCGTGAGTTTCTCAGGAACTGGTTGCAGATCCGCTGTTGTACATAACAATTCTAAACATACAGAAAATCTGTGCTGAGGAATTCTGCAAGTTACACGACCCTGGAAATCCCTACGAGCAATGAGGACAGGTACACATGTATCTGCGGGTTTTCAAATACACCACATTTGCATCCAGCCCTCTGCAAAGTCATTGCCTAGGAACATTGCCTGAGAATGCATGTTGCACTTACAAAGCAAGGAGATATTTCCTGGAAAGCACCGACTGAAAACAATTCAGAGAGGGCCTATTAGAAAGGATGGTGAACCACATACAAACTTGCTAAGGGAAAGGGAAGAGAGAGGATACAGGGAAGAGATCTAATACAAAGTTGGCATTTTCAGACGGACAAAGCATGGAACTTAGTTTCTGCACCACTTGTGTATTGTACCTCATTATGGGAAGGACATTGAAGGCTYTGGAGAAGAGTAACTAAAAATGGCATAAAAATGCGGAAAAAAATCCTTATACTTAGAGACTTAAGGTAATGAATCCATTYACATTATCAAAAATAATCATTAGGGAGAATGCAATACAATGTATCCAGGTTATTATGATAATAATAAAATTTCTTGACAAATTTGAAGTTAAGTCTTTAAAAGGAAATCATYTCTTCTATGCCAAGCAGAAAAATACAAGCTAAGCAAATATATGCACTCTGGAACTGCTTATCAGAGCCACAGATGTGACAGAAGCACACAGAAAGTGTCTTGCAAGCATCAGATAAAACCACCAGTGCATTTAGGCRGTTCTGACTTGGTTTAAAGCTGTGACTCAATTTAAAGTGCTCTAACTCAGAGGCTGAGAGTAAAGGCACTTGTCTGCTGTTCAGTTCTTCACACGGTTAGGTGTTTGCCATGTGATACTGTTTAGTATAGGAGAAGTATTATAACTATTGGGCAGACAAAGTAACAGTATTAAATGCCATTATCCCAACATCAGAAAACTACTTGGAGTTAGAGCCATACAATTTTAGATTTAAAACCTTCTTTTTGTATTAGAGGTAAAAAAAGAGGCAAGGATAATTACTGCTAGCATGTGYTCATGAGCAGTCTTTAGCATGAGAGGATTAGATATCTCTTGCAAACATTAGGCCAAGAGGGGATGTTGATGTGGAAGAGCTGCTTTAGCCATGCTCAAGTCAAAAACGTTGGGACAGGGGGAATCAAATGAAATGTAGTGCCTGGGTAATGCAGAAGGTTACATTACATCATTTAATGCTCATTTCCTGCTTTCAAATGGGAAGATGAATGTATGAATGCTCCTGAAAGGTCCCTTAAAAAAAAAAAAAAAGTATGCTGCTTCATCATCTATTTCTTTCCTCACACATTGTTACCAATAAACAAATAAATAAATAAATAAAAGATTTCTTAAACACTTCCCCCTGGCACACGCATAGAGTATGTGTAAGCAGAGAGTCATGGATTTTCCCCTTGGCTATGGGAAGGGAAGTTTCAGTAATCAGTCCAAACACTACTTTTGTCAGAGATGTGCCAGGAAAAACAGCAAAAATAAATTTACTGGAAAATACATTAACTGTAGTTTCCTAAGGAGAGGTTTTTTTATTTTTTAAGAAATATATCATAATAAAATATACTGATTGATTCAGTCTCTTACTGTGGCAGAAGAACAAGCTAAAGACATCACATTGCAAAAACTAACTGGAGTGCTACAGCACTCTGTTAACTCACCTCAAATCCCAACCTTGGATGTAAGAAATGCTTAAAATAAGATTATTGCTGCTGAATATTCTTTCTCTAATTAGTTGAATCATGGAAGTTCTACACCAAAATTATACAAAACATATAAACAGACTGAGCCATAGAAAAAATGCCTTGTTATTTCAGTTTACAAATGGGTAAAGAGAGACTAAGTGTTCAAAGCTAGAGAGAGTCTGAGGCATCAGACCAGCATTGACACCCTGAGCTCTAATTGCTGCTCCAGAAGAAAACAAGCTCCTTCTCTTTGAATGCAACATAAGTTTTAAGACCAGATCTTTCAGCCACGACAAAGATAMCCCCCAGCATACCTCCATACTTTATTCCAGACAGGAAGAGGTCACTGAATTACAGAGTTGCCTCCTGAATGATTTTATTAATAGAGATTATGAGAAAAAAAAGRAAATAAAAACCACTTGATCAACACYCATCCTGCCCACACACCCCTGYCCTCCTTCTACAGAGAGCAAACTTCCAGAAGAAACAGACTTATTTACTTCTCAGAGCAARAAAGCCTGGCCTTTTCTAACAAGCTTGAAGACAGATCTTCCCCCCAAGCAGGTTTTTGGCAAAGAGCTCCACAAGACTGTTCACTGCTCCAGCCTTTGCACCACTGCAGGTCGCTGAGCACAGCAGGGCTGTGTGGGGAGGGCCACTACTGGGGATGAACTGGGCCMCTCAGGTCTCAGCTAGCGAGACAGAGCTGGGCCACGTTTCATCTGCCCTGCCTGTCAGAACTGCTAAGGAGCTGGCTTTGCCCTCAATACGTCCATGATCTTATTAGACTGCAGCTTGAAGGTTTTTTTCTTGCTTTTTAATTTTCTCATTAATGCTTTTAAAGGTTTTACTCTATTTTGAGAGATTATGCTGAAGCTAAATCCTCAGAAAGTCATACTGGATACTAGCTAATATTAAAGGTGATCAAAAATGCCAAAATTAACAAAGATAGAAGATGAAAGCAAAGAGGAGAGGAATATCACTGACTCCTTACAGAGATAAAGCATACATCCTAAGCCAGAGGAGCATGGAGACACGCTGGTTATCCACAGCTCTGCTGGCTTCCCAAGGGCTCTATCAAGCTGGTCCCAGGAGCGCTTCCAGGGATGGATGTTGCCAAGACTGACATGTGAAAGCAGCTCCTAGCTTAAGAGTGCCTGTTATTAAGTATTAGCTGCCACCAACTGACTGCTTTGCTACTAACCTTCGCTTAAGAAAAAAAAAAAAAAGAAGAAGAAGAATCTACACATAAACTTCTGAACCACTGTTAGGTAACTACATGAAAAGTTTGGCACAAAAAAGAGCTCCAGAAAATTAGAGACCACATTTCAGATCTGAACTGACCTCTGCAGACCAGGGTTTCACCTTCCCTCAGAAGTTACCTCCTCTAGTCGAGTTCCAGTTCTGAGTTTTGCTAATACTATACTTGCATAGTAAGAAAAACACACAGGTTAACAGGCCATCAAGGGTGGCTTGATGTGTCYGTATCCAAAGTCCTAGTGTGACACCTGGTGGGTGCTGCTCGGGAAAGCATCAAGCTTCTTCCTGAAATACTCGGCAGCATACTCGGTTACAAAACAGAAGGAGCAGGAAGGCTAACACGACTAACAAGCAAAACAGTGTGGGCCTATTCACATGTGAGAAAAAAATGTTTACAAAAGTCACATCAGAGGGAAGAATTTGTTCTCCTTTAAAGTGTACTCGAATATGARAGCTTTCTGTGGCAGGAACTGTAAAAGCATCGTGTGTTGGCTGCTTGGGGATGTGTTTTGTAATATTCAGGGAACTTTCAACACATACCTTGCGTAGTAACAGAAACGGTAGCAAAACATCCGCGTGGAGGAGAGCTCGTGGCCAGGACGGGGCTTTGTCCCCAGGGCGCAGCACATCTCTTGCTCAACGCGGGTTCTCCAGACAGGGATTTCCCCACGTGCCTGACAGCCCATGGCAGCATCTGGGGCAGAAGGGCACCGCACTGCAGAAAWAGAAATTACAGTCTGAGTTCTACCACATCAGAACATATATTCTGATACCAGCACATACATGCTGACACATACGACTGCAATGAGGGCTGTACAGGGGGGAATCRGGCTGCCTACTGCTGAACTTGCTCTGTGTTGCAATCATTTACACACAGCTGCTTTTCATTCACTGGCTTCTGCTTGGGAAAAACAGAGCAGATGTGGAYCCTGACCATGTTATTCAACTGAAGGATTTAGGGAGCTTCTACGGCTCATTAAGCTCTGCTGAAATTACCCAATTTTTCAAAAATTGGAAGTTTTGAAATAAGGTAAGTAATGAAGAAGTACAGAAGTGTAAAGTGATATTCCAAGTAAGCAGAACTTTAAATGGYTTTTCACAGGTATAGGCATGTGTTAGAACTATCTTTAGATATTTTAATACCTTGATTAAACCTGTAGTTAAAGACAATCTTGGAAGTCATCAAACTGCAAGTGACTCTATTTCAGAAAATAACATTGTTACTGAAAAACTACTTTTAAGTTTTAATCTAAGAAAGAACGCATGCACAGGGAATGCACAAACMATTTATAAAGAAATCAATGTGCTGTGTTATTTTATGGAATTATTAAAGCTTTTTAGCCTTATAAATAATAGCAATATCACAACCTCAATAACAGCACCATCCACAATTAAGGTTATTAAGGTTTGCCTTAGTCTTTCRGGGATACTCTGGCTGATGCCCAGAGTCCCACAATACTGCACACAGAACTGAACCAGAAAAGGGACAGCGTACGGAGAGAGGGAGTCGTCACCACAAAGCCACCTGCTAGAGAGGTTGGAACCGGGAGCTGGGAAGGAAAACTGAGACCAGAGGTCACACGGGGTTGGAGAAAATTCACAGTGACTCAAAATGAACCATCAAAATTTATCTAAACTTTTAATCTCTGTAACTCTCTTTACTAATAAGCTGACAGACTTACATTCACCATTCACTGCATTATGTGACGATGTGATGAGTATTGAAAAAAAAAAAAAAAACAAAAGTCCCTATGATAGTGATGAGTGTTACAGAAAATTCTTGTAAAAAATAAGTGTCTGCAGAGCAGAGTATAAATAATATGCTGTAAATATAACATGGAGGACTGGTGTCAAGGAAGAGTAAAAACAGCAGAGAGGGACAGCCTTCATTCAGGCACTGAGGGATGTATGAGTTCTATGGGGGARAAAACAGTATTTTCAAGAGCCTGTTCTAAGAGAGAAACTGAAGGCTGTATATTCTAAAGGTTGTATGTTCTATCTTTGCTCTATCTGAAAGTTCTGCAGGCACTTTTACTTTATTTTAATACCTTTTGCTCTGTACTGTATTTACCTTTTTAGTTAACCATTACATCACTGTTTGAATTTGCATCTCAAGTTGTGGCAATTCAGTGAGGTTTTTTTTCTCAAGAAACATACTTATTTTCAAGCTTTATCTTCTCATAAGTAAACACGTCAGGAAATCTGAACTTCACCCTTTAATTGCCTTTCACCTCCCTAGAGCATTTATTGCACTTCRGGGAAGGACAAATTCCATATCCGTTTTGCCAGGAAGGTTTGAAGCTTCAGTGTCCAGCTAATCCAAGTGGAAAGCTGCAATACTGTGCAGGCTGAATGCACGTGTCATGGCCAAGCTCATGTCGGATTTGAACACATCACATTTATTGGCTATTTAACTCACTGCTGAGGCACAGCCAGGGGAGCAAAAGCTACRTGACGTACACTGCAGTTATGCTACTGTTTGTTCACCATGAGGAAATATGGTAAAGAAACTCAGTGTGACTTGTGTTTGGGCTTTAAGATAATAATGCCATTACTGCAACTCGGTTTGGAAGTCCTTCTTGACGCTGTATTAAGAATAATCTAGCAAACGTTTTGGAATGCAAACTGCATGCATGATTTTTATTTTCTAGACGAAACTTTTTGGCTTATATCTGTTCTTAAGGAAACGCTGTGCTTTATCTGACAGGGCAGCAGTGCCACCGTGCTGCGCTGCTTGAGCCCAGCCTCCCACTAGAGGGATTATTCCTCCAGCTCTGCGCAGCCAGTCTCCACCCAGCTTACACACACCTCGTACCAGGGTATTTCTAACAGTTTCTTACCTTTAATGTAAAAGTTACCACAGGTCGGGAGCCCTTCAGAAGACTATTGGTTGATCTGGAACAGCCTCTTGCAAGGACAAGCCCAGAAAAGTACAGTAAAAAATAAACGCACTAATGCAAATAAAACACCCAGCCAGCAAACCATATCAAACCATATCAAAGTGCATCATTATATCTGCCTCCTACTTCCTTTCTTGATGTGTGGTCGAATTTAGAGATCTTGCAAGCATTAACTCCAAGTGCAATGCCCATGACCGACAGTCTCACTCGAAGCACTGCAAAGGGCTGATGAGTGGAYGTTCCTGCTGCGTTGAAGTGCAGAAGAGAAGGAACTGGGAAACACTGCAGTTTTTCTATACTGCTTATAYAGTTTTAGTTTCTTCATCTAGCAACTGGTCTGTATCTGATATGTTTATTCCAACTGATGTAGCTAAAAATGCCTTCCTGCTATCTTTGAGCTATTTGCCATATCGCATTTCATGTTTTTACTTACCCCTCTACAACTCTTTAATAAAATCACAGACTGGTTGAGGTTGGAAGGCACCTCTGGAGACCATCCAGTCCAAGCCCCTGCTCCAGCAGGGACACCCAGAGCGCGGGGCTCAGGGGGGCATCCAGGCGGGTCTGGAAGATCTCCAGAGCAGGAGACTCCACAGCCTCTCCGGGCAGCCTGTTCCAGGGCTCTGTCACCTGAACAGGAAAGTTCTGCCTCACATGGAGATGGAACCGTCTGAGTTTCAACCTGCACCCATTGCCTCTTGTCCTGTCACTGGCCACCACTGAGAAGAGCCTGGCCCCAAACCTCAGCATTTACATTCACTGACATTTATTTTCAGTCCTTCCAGCCTCCAGGCACCTTACCCCGGTACCCATATTTTACCTARGGGAGCCTCTTGCCCGGTTATTACCGTAGGCAGCGCATCGGGGTGCAGCCCAGCACCGGTACACACGCATACAGCACACACTAACCCCGCCACCCCGCACCACGCGAGCTCCGCGGCCGCCGCCAACGCTCGCCAACGCTCCCCAACGGCCGCCGCGCCCGCAGCGGGCGGGGAGGGCCGGGGCGGAGCTGGGGAGCCGCCGCCGGCCCGAGGCGAGGCCCGCGGCGCGGGAAGGCGGCGCCTCCGCTGCCGGCCGCCCCGCTCCGCCCTCCGCCCGCCCCCGGCAGGCCTACTTCTGGGGCGCGGGCCGCGGCCGCCGGGCAGTGTGGGGGGTGTCGGCGCAGAGCGGAGCGGAGCATCATGGCGTACCCGGGCCAGGCAGGTGTCGGTCGCTACCGGGGCGGCTTCTGGGGCCCGAGGAGCGGGGAGCCGGGGCCAGGCTGCCGCCACCGGCCGTAGCGGCCGCCGGGCTCTGTTTTGCTTTCGCTTTCTTGAACTGGGAAGATGCTGCTGCAGCCCTCGAGCAGGCTGCGCCGGGGCCCGTGCTCCTGGTGGCCTGCRGAGCTGGAGCTTGCTGGGGTACGGATGGGCCCACTGCGGTGCTGTACACGGGTGTGCCTGAGTTACAAAGGGTGGGAATACCGAGCGTGAGCTTGTTTTTTTAAAGAATTTTTTTTTTTAAGTATGATTCTTATGTTGTGTGTGTATAAAACCACAAATTGATTCTTAAGTAGAAGCATTACAGCTTGTTTTTTGTCTTTTGCAGTTAACTGAATCATTTGTTTATACATAATTCCATTCTGCTTGATTTCTGCAGTATGGAGCAGCTCCTGGAGGACCAGCATTCCCAGGACAAAYGCAGGATCCCATGTACGCTTGCTTTAGCGCCGTAGCCGGGCTGGTAAGCTTCRTAAAGCTGCTTCGTTTGTCCTGGGGAATGATCTCTAACCTTAAGTTTTGGGGACAGGAYCATCCAGTGACAGCAGTTAGGGAGCAATTTTTTTAAAAAAAGGTTTGTTTTACTTAGTCCTTCTGCTGAAGTGCCCACTTCTCYGTAGAAGAGCTAGTTAGCATTGCTAGCAACCTATGCACTTACTGTACAGGAAAGGTATAGTTGCATTTTGGCTAAGCCCTTGGTTAGGGAATGCTGTCAGCTTTAGGAAAAGGAAGCCAGGCACTTTCTGGAAGCATCAGGTGTGGAGATAGTCTTTCCTGCTCACAGCAAGGCCAACAGGAAAGGCATTCTTTTGTGATGAGGGGCACAATAAACTCAGATGGAAAAGCAGTCTTCAGTGGTGCCAATATCTGTATTTGCTGCTTATGTAGGGTGGTCATTCCTTCAGAGAAGAGGGCATGTGCCAGTTTGGTTTTAGACCTCTGTTTCTTTTTTTCATGTTCATCTCTTTATTTCAAGTTTTTCTAGTAATTTTGTGCCATGTATTGTTTCTGTGTGATTATGCATGTTTCTAGGAATGAGTATTTCTTGAAGTGCATTGCAAAGCTTATGAGTAAATAGATTGGATTTATTGAGCTAGAGGTTCTGCCTCTGCCAGCCACACACATTATGCAGTGATTTATTGTACATTTCTAGGAAGTAGCCAAATCTAAAACTGTGCTTCTAGACCTGGTTTCTGCACGTACCCATAACCACAGCGTAAAGGTTTAAATCCAACAGACATAGCTGAGGTTTAAATACAGTCTTCTTAAACCAATAGTTTGTGTTATGCTTTCTGTTCTATCCTTTTTTCTTCTGAATTAATTTGAATTATCCAGATGTATAACCATTGTGGAATAAGGTTAAATTATATGCAAACTTGCTGTGAACTGAAGTTCATGTTGTGGGTGTGAGAAGCGTGACCCAGAATTTGAACCCCGCCTTTGGCAGCTCATTCCTTCCATGACTTGGCAATTGTTTTCACTGACACAGAGAGGTGCCTTGCAAGGGAATCATTACAAAATTGCATATATAATATATGTGTGTGTGTGTATATATATATATATATGCTTTTTTTCTTTTCAAAATTCTTTACTTTCTGCTCACATGTTTTGGGATGGCAACTTACTATTCCCAAACAACCCTATCTAAAATTAGTTGATCATAACTCTGCTTTGGGAAGCCTTGGGATCTGTGTTGCAGGTTTCCTGTCATAGCGTGAGATCTAAAGTGAAAAGTAATACCTGTTAACTTGAAATTGGTACTTTGAGTAGAGTTGAGTTTCTGTAGTAGATTTTATGCCCTGGTTTCTGTGCACTTCATTTTCTAATAGWTTCTCCATTTTTTATGCCATTAATATAGTTAAGTTTAGAGTAAACATAACACCAATCATGATTGTTTCGAGTACATAGGATTGCATAAAATTGCTAGATGTGAAAGCTAATGCATGYTTCAACCTGTCAGCTAAGGAAACACTATTAGAGATGGAGGTTATAAAGAGGATTTTTCACTTCTATATCAGATAGGCAGTCAGTTCTGTTTTATAAGGATAAAAGGTTTAAAGCCACTGAAAATGCAGTGGGTACTGGGAATAAACAAGCTGGAARAGGGGACTAAACTCTAGCTAATATGCCTTTGTTTCCAAAAGGATGGACAAATAGATGCTGAGGAGCTACAGAGATGCCTGACTCAGTCAGGGATTGCAGGAACATACAAACGTAAGTCAAAAAACAGCCCTCAAGAATGTTTATTCCTATAGTTACTGCTGCCTACTAGGAAACATCTGCAGTTGTGCTTTCTGCAAAGTGTTGTTTGAAAAACAGTTTTTGTAAAGATTTTTTTTTTTTCCTTTTCATAGAAGGGCTTTCTTGACATGTGGACAACTCCAATGTAAAATCTTTGTGCATTTAGAACTTCCCTTCTCTAACTGGTCAGCTCTCTGTTGCTGATCTGGGGAGCTGGAGAAGTRGTTCGTTTTGTAATGGGCAATTCTTTAAAGTGTTTCTGCAGTTCAAGCTTGTTTGTCCAAGTGAATTCTAGSGTGAAACAAAAAATAGTTTCCATTGAAATTCAAATCTTTATGGATAAAGTTAAGAGCACATAAAGTTTATTTAAAAATGCAGATTGTGGGTTGTCAGTACTTTTGATAAGTCATGATTAGAAGCTTTTACTTGGATCAAAACAAAGTATCGCTATATACAGTTGAAGCAAGTATTTAATATATAAAATGTTTTAAGTTTTCATGTAATTAAAATTGGAAATGAGTCATTTTTTAATACTGCTGCTATTTTTCTTTTTTTCTAATTCAAATAGCTTTCAACTTGGAGACTTGCAGACTCATGATCTCGATGCTGGATGTATCCTTTACATGTAATGTAAAAACGTTTACATTTCGTAGAACAAAGATAAGAGTGTTCTGTTTGAAAGTAGGGAAATGCTTTATAATTCCCATTCAGACTGTAGTTCCATATATATTACAATCRGGTGTGAATGTGAGCAACAAATTCTTTTCTTCTGTTTAGAGGATGAAATAATAATGWTCTCATAATAATAATGATCTCTTATAACACGTGGTGAGTATCTGAGACTTGGGGAATGTTTCTCTATTGTGTGTGTAAAGATTCAGCTCTGGCAGCTCAGAACTGAGGTTTGTGTGAATCACTCCTCGTGCCTTTTAAAATAGGCCACCACTGTAGATGTCCTAATGAATTTAAGCATCTGTGCACAGGCTGTATGTAATCCAAGGCCTCCTAAACTCTGCTCCTTCCATGAATCAGGCACAGGGGCTTYGGGAGGCAACCAGCAGTGGGGCCTGTGGGGGAGGCTTAGGTACCTAGTATGAGCTTAAAAGCTTGGAAGACTTCTAAGTAAAATTTACATTGTAATGTTCAAATGCTTTTTAAAAGAAAAGAAACTGCAAGGGCTGTGAGCARCCTGCTTAGAATAACAGAAAAATAGTGATATAAAATAATATCAGTTATTTTGTTATCGATAACATATATGCATATGAAATAAACTGCACTCTTCACAGTGAGCAAAGAGAGGATAGCTAGCTAARTTACATTCATAAGGAGCAAATAGCTTTATAATGTTTCACTAAGGGGGAAAAGAATGGAGARTGATTTCTATGGCCTTTGGTTAGAAGTATTATCTGTCTGTGCTGTGGGATGTTGTGTTATGTGAGAAGAAGTAACAATAATAAAATATAGGTAGTAGCCCCGGGGTATCTTTTGTTTCCCAGACTTCAAGAGTTCTGAACCATAGATGATAGCAACACTAATTTCCATTAAACACAGGTATCTCTAATTTTGGATGCTAAGCAACCTTAGCTTTGAAATCAGAAAGATAGGTCTGGCACAATGGGATTCAGTGAGTTTAAAGAACTCTGGGCTGCCATCAATGGCTGGATGCAGCACTTCATGACCTTTGACAGCGATAGAAGTGGCACAGTGGATCGTCAAGAACTGGAGAAAGCCTTGACAAGCATGGGTAAGTTGGGAAACTTTCTTCATTTGAACACTGATGCTGACTCTCAGCCTTGCCYAGCACCCAAGCCCTGCTGTGACTGTCCCGTGTTTCCAGTAAAAACTGTCATTGGGTTGTGCCAGCCTAGCTGCCATTTCAATATGGGCTTTTTTACCTTTTCGAATAGGATTTCGGTTGAGCCCGCTGACAGTGACAGCGATCGTGAAGCGGTACAGCAGCCACGGGAAGATTGTGTTTGACGATTACATGGCCTGCTGTGTCAAGCTCAGAGCTCTCACAGGTAGGCTGACTATGGCCTTTGTAAGGGTATTGCCATAAGAGATTTTTGTAACAAAATCTGATTGCTGAGGAGTCATCAGCTTTCGGGTTCAACTTTAACTCCTTCATAACACAGAAGAGGTCTCTTCCAATGAAGTCTACAGGCAGAACTGCTACAATAACTAAACCTGATTATTTAAGCTCCCATTGAAAAAGACTTAACACAGTATTTATTTCAGAGACTAGAAAAAGTTTTCAAAATTGGGAGACTATTTACAAACAGCTTATATACAGAACATAATGATGATAGTGATTCTATTTTAGTTCCTTGCCTCCATTTTGCTGTGCCCTAGTTCTTCCTTTTTTTTCTCATACTGGAACACCGGACTCTTTGTTTTACTTTGAGATGAAATTCAGGAAGGTGAGAAATAACCATGAAATGGTTTATAATTGTGAAGAGTAACAGAAGCTATGGGCTAGTCTTCTGATCTTACAAAAGACAACTTGCCTTAAGGGTGTGTCTTAAATGGAAGTACAGTACACTTTTTTTAAAAAAAAAAGATGAAGCGTAATTCTTACTGATTTCTGTATTTGTTTTTAAAATAAATTTTTGCAGAATCATTTAAAATGAGGGATGCAGCTCAGCAAGGTTTTGTGAACTTCCAGTATGATGATGTAAGTAAACTTTAAGGAATCCAATTTAAACTTTCAGGGTAGAACTGAAGAAAAACTAAAGTGAAGAAAAGCAGTAATGATTTCACTTTGTGTTTGTATTCCCTACTATTGTCATTCTACCTGAGAGCCTAAAGATCCTGAGTTTTATTTCAATTGTCTTTTCTTTAGCAGTTGAGCTGGGTATAAGAATTGGAGTCAAATCTTTTCTTGCAAAGTTTTTACATTTTTTTGCATCAGTTTATTTAAATTTCACTGTGCATTTTGCCCAGGCTGTAAGAACATATAGGGAGCTACCCTGCTCTTCAGACTAGCTTCTCTTGCACCCTCACCTGCCCCATGCCCATGTGCAAACAGACACACACTTCTTGCAAGTGGCATTTTGTGGGGGGAGAGGGGAACCAGTCAGGTGTGTAGGGCTTGGCTCCCTGACTGCACCAGGATGAGAGAGAACAGTAAGATCAAGTAATTCCTGCATTTATTCRTCCTTATAAAGAAAAGGCTTTAACTATTAGCTGATTTCCCTATTTAGCTTTAATGCTTTGTTGCTTATGGACTGAACATCATCGTAAGAACAGAAGTATTTTGGGAGAAAAAGAAAAAACATTTTGTACCATGCATCTAATATTTTTGTTGTTGTTTTTCAGTTCATACGGTGTGTAATGAGCATCTAAGTCAAAGGRAGCTTCAGAAGAAGCCGTGGATGATCATGATTCCATTCCAGTTTGTGTTACGCTTTGCCAAAAGTTATCACGGTTGTGTATCTTAACACTGTAACTTGCTGATTTTGTAGTTATTGAATGATGTGCTTGCCTTTAACTTCAATAATKAATTTAAACTAAGAATGTACTGTCAGCTTTAACTTTCAACCTCTGATTATTAAAGATATTTTTATTTTACACAAACTTGTAAGTCTCTATGTATAATACCAATTATGTAGACAGTAAACTCTGTGATGTATTTACTTCTAACTCCATATGATTCACCAAAACCAGTTCCTGGAGTGTAATTTGTTACTGCTTAAGTCAGTATCATGTGGATGTTATATAATTGGATGATGATATATAAGATGATACATGTCTCTTATCTTTGCCAATATCAGGCAGTACAAAGAGTTACATTTTGCAATCATTATTTTTATTACTAGATCTACCAGATCACGTAATTAGATTAAAATTGCTTGTTTAGACAGGTAGGAATGTTGGAGATGAAGTCAGCGGCACCAGGAACTGGTTATTAAAACTTCTTAACATGTTATTAAAACTTTTTAACTGCCTTTAAAGCAGGGATGTATAGAAACATAGCACACAGCAAGTATCTTGTTTGCAGTGCTTTTAATCCAGAAAAATCATTATTTTCCTTGTGTCTATACATAAAACACTTGTAAATGTCTTAACTACTCAGCTTAATATATGAAAGTCTCTTTTAATTAGGAATTGAACCTGTCAGTTATGGTTACATGTAAATTACCATATTCTTTCTGTTTAACAAGTACTCTTCCTGCCTGTCTACAAAGACCAAAATCCATTTGGATAGAAGCCTTGCCCCTCTATTTCAGATCACAGCATTATCTCCTCAGCATGTTCTGTAGGGGCACCTACAGAATAGCAACTTTTTGATCTCAGATTTTCTACGGGAGAAAAAAAATAGAATTAAAAACAGGCAACTATAACTTTCTCTACAAAGGAAGAGCAGAGTTAACTGAAACTCTTTTTTCCCAATGAACTAAGTTCCTTGAATTTTGGTTAATTCTCCTCACTTCTGCCTGCCACAGAAGAATGAAACGTGATTTTTTTTTCCCTATCTTTACTGATGCCAAAACTGCCCCATTGATGCTGCTAGAAGAACTACATGTTTATCATAGTGCTTTAGGGCACTTGTGGCAGAGGTTCACTGCTGAGCAGGAGCCTCTCTCTCTCGAAAGGAAAGCAAAAAGGGAGTAGTTGTGAAAGAAAAATATTAAGTGTGGTGCTAGACTGACACTGCCACTAACCCTCTGAGCAGAAAGCTTGCAGGAAGAGGCAATTTTAGACCATTGTCACCTCAGAATAGTTTGGAATTGTGGTCTGTAGTTTCTAGGCTATAAATACAAGGTGAGCTGGTATAAAGAGGTAAATGGTGCTTTCTCCAAGGATGAAAATCCTTTATCTAATGCTGGCAGTTTTGTTTCAGAAGTTGGTCTTTTCAACTATGAAAATTGGCTTTTCAAGGCATGGGCAGGGTTGTACTTTTGCATTCTGCCTGCTGTATGCTGTTTTGTTGCATGCAGAGTTGGAAAGCAGACATTGACTGTTAGGAAGAATGTTTCTAAAATAACTGAAATCTAGATGCAGAGATTTACTGAAGTAGACAGCAGTTCTGCTACAGTTCAAAACTTTTATAGCTGAAAAACAAAGAGGTGCAGGAAAAGGCCATTGCTTCTGTAGGATTTTGATTAGACAGTTCTGCACAAATGCAGTATTCAGTATCCTCACATCTTAAACAGGATTTTTTTTTTTTTTTTTTACCAAAACTAATGACCCACACAACTTTGATCTCATACTTTGTTATGTTTCAGAACTACCAATGTGTATGAGAAGGAAAGTATAATAATAATAGCAATAATAAAAGCATAAAACATCACATAACATAACATTGCTGTGAGGGTAACTTACTCGCTAGGCTGAAAACCCCTAGAAATTCCACAGTGGAGAGGTACGAAGCCGCACTCGACAGCATGAAGCATACTGATAAAATAATGAGGGAGTAAAATGATGCCTCTAAGTAAAAGCTTGACCTGAAAACTGTTCATCTCATCTGGATTGGAATTTARAATTATCCAGTTTATTAAAATGGAATTATTGTGGAAGCAGACAAGTAGAATATTTTGTTTCCCAGAACACGAAGTAGCTCATGATTTTGCAGCACAATCCCTATTTGTCTATTTTTTTTTACATTTGCTTTTTAAATGAGGCAACATAACTAATGTCTGCAGCACTGAAAGAAGAGTAGAATAGTGCTGAGGACCAGTGACAAATACTCGTCTCCAAGCAGAGCTATTATTTTTGGGAGGACTATCTATTGGGCCACAAAAGGCTGTAAGAACAACTACACTATGGATCAACTTCCCTCTCACGACTTCCATGAATCCTCTTGGAAACACTAAATAAAGAAGCCTTTAAAGCAAAGGGCTCCAAAACCAGGAATGAATTTTAATTAACCAAAGGAAGAGTTGCCTTTTGTTGGCCATATGTATTTCAAAAACCCTGGGGTTCCTCGTGACTAATAGACTTGATCGTCTTTCTTGTCTATAAGCTGAGGTAATGAATATGATTAACACTGATTGACTTCAAGCTTATACTATCTTCTTACTAAAAACAAAACTATGCAAAATCGACTTACCTATTAAGAGTACAGTCAGCAAGCAAGTTGAATATACAAGAGAGTTGCCTTACAGAGACACAGTTATCTAACTGAAGACCTGATGACTCAGGATTATCCCTTCTCCAAAGGCATATGGGTGATTGCTCTGGATTTCCACGCGATTTGGGAACAGTTTTGCTGTCGTACACGCGGCTCTATGCGATGCTAGGCTACAGTCTACAGGAACACGTTTTGGTTCCTGTCAATAGGAAAAAAAAAAAAGAGTCCACACGCTTTTCTAGGTTACCCTCAGATGTGCAAATCTGAAGAACAATAATTTCATATTTATAACAGTGGGAACTTACTTAAGCCCCAATTTGAGGAGCTCATAGGCCCATTTTCTGAGGCCTTTTTACTAGCCATTACCATTTTTCCCATATACCCGGTGCCGCTTTTTAAAGAGAACTTGAAATAGAATTGCTAAATGTAAAGACAGACTTGCAAGAACAAAATCCACACGAGTCTTTGTCATTGAAAGTCACTTTACTGATGTTACAATATGTTAGTAACATTGAAAACCACAGGCATTTGTATTAAATACTCTCATAGAAGTGGATACTGTGATGCTGTTATTAAAAGTGAGCAGCAATTTGGAACCCCAAATTACAATGATTTTATAAAAAGCAACATTTTGTTTAGCTACATGAAAGCCAGATTCATTCACTTCAACAGCCCAATGCCTGTAATGCTTATGACAAAAATATCACACTCAAAGCTACAAAGTTGTAAATTGCAATGCTTCCTTTTGGTGTTTGTCAAAATCTTTTGTTTCTATTGTGTCACGTAAGAGTTTCTAGAGGGTTTTAAGTAGCAAAGACAACAATATGCTGCAGATTGGTTGTTTTTGCTAACATTAGCCCAGTCGCAGTGGCGAAACAACATCCCCCRTACTTGCCTTCACATTTTACCAACAAGGGCTAGCATCAGTGAAAAAATAGAGAGCCTTTTCTTACAGCAACGCCCAAGGTCAGCATTAGCACAAAATGAAGCTGGCAGAGCCAATTGGTACTTGCCACCCCGAAAGCTTTGCTGAAAGAACTGCTCATACTGTAAATAGTGGTTTTTCTCCAGCAGATTAAAAATTCTGTACTGCTTTGCTATTCTGAAAAAAATATTTTGCATTTATGCAACAATAAAAATAAGTATTGTATTCTATACAAAACACTACATATTGTAATATATCTTTACCCTTAAGAAAAGAAATCAGGTTATATATTCACAGTTTGAATATGTTCTGGACTGTATTTCCAAGCATAAAATATGCAGATTCTCTACACAGGCAGTGAGCAGGAGTTCTTGTACCGATAATCAAAATAAATCAGCATTTACTGTTATACAGAGCCTTACAATATTGCATGATTAGCTGCTAGCACCACTCTACTTACAAGGTCAGTCAGGCCTATATACAGGAATTTCTAATTTGGTTGTAAAAATAGACTCTCCATGCTAAAGTTAGAATATATAAGGTCTTAAGGCCTCAAGTTATTCTTTTTTAATGAAAACTTTATTTCTTTTTAATCAGAGGAATACAGAAATAAACAGGAAAAAAATAGCTTGTTGCTTTGAAATTTTATGCTTCAATAATTAAAAATAGTTTAAGACATCTTCTTCCTTTAGAGAATGTGTTTCTAACTGCTTTTCTCATCTTACTTTCCCCAATCTTCCTACCCCATTCTGCCTAACACCGTAACTACGGCCCGTCTGTGCAGCAGCGATATTCCGCACAGCGTAAAGGCGGATCAGCTGAAGGGACTCGGGACCCGGCGCTGATGGTTTGGTTTGAGAGATTCACAGACACCAGAGCTGGCGAGGGGAGCCCAGGCTAAAGGCAGCTACAAGGGCTCTCAGTGTGACTGACCAAACGCTGCCCGTGCTCTGAGCTTATTTCACTGCCTGTTTTGATTACTTGTCTCAGATACCACACTGATGTTGACCATTATAGGGTGGGGGTTTTTTTCCCCCCTGAAGAGCTGAAGAAAATGGTTGTGGAATGAGAAGATATGGCCCGTTGGCTGTGAGAGCGACTTCTTTTTAAACCTTTCCTTTATCTCAGCATCCGTACTTGAGTTGCAAACAACATTCTTCATTAACTAATTTGGAAAATATTCAGCTCAAAGGAGTTCTGCAGTGTCGATGGGCCAGCAGGTATTACCTCCTTTCTCAGCATACTGTGCGAGTCCTTTCTGTAGAGGAACTATGTCTTCACAGTCAGTTCACTGTTTTCTTCTTTCCTATCTACTAGCCTAACAGGTCCACACAGGAACGCTTTTCCCACATGCAGACAACAAACTGTCCCTCCCTGGACAACAAACTGCACATCCACGTGCCGTTTACTCATACCTGTCTGCAGGAAAAAGCCAGAAGGGAAGCCCAACCTGCCCAGGAGCTGCCACAGGCTCCAGGAGCCTTGCAGACAGCGGGGCAGGTGGACAGCCTGTTGCAGGCCGGGAAGATGGCTGCGGTGAGCAGAGTGCTCGAGCAGTTCCCAACCTCACACTGTGGTTGCCAAGAGCGGCTTCAAAGGGATTGCTAGTGACATGAATACTGAAATAGCTCAATGGAAAAAAATGGGTGATCTTGAGACCTGGAATGGAAGAAAAAGGAGGACACGGAACTACTCGTAGGCTAAGAGACTTGATGATTAGAGAGAATCATCCTTTGAAAAACGCAGAGGATGAGAAGGGCAAAAAATGGAAGAGACGCCCAATGCCGAACCACTCCAAACTACAAATGAGTCATGGGGCTCTAGTCTATCACTCTAGCAAGAGCAAGAAACACACTTACAGTGCTGGAAACAGCTCCAAAAGACCTTATTCAGGATACCATGAGGAAAGGTTTCCACCTTTCAAGTATCTTCTCAGTTGCTTGTCCAACAAACCCACAAGGCTCCTAGCAGATGCAACTATCCTTCATGGACGTGATTCCCAGGGAGGAGGAGTGGGCAGGGAGATGCAAAGAAAAGGAAGAGGAGCTTGCCTGGTTTTAAGTTAGTCTGATAAGTTGGTTTAGAACAGCAGGGTACGGGGCTCAGTGCCCAAGCAAGCCCCGAGAGCAAACCTGGTTCCCTCCCTGACTGCAAAGTCTCTCAGTTGTTTCACCTGACATCCTCTTGGCAAGGGCAAACATCGTGTGTTCTCATAACCTGGTGGATCGTCGATCACACCGTACACTGTATGTGCATCCATGAGATGAAGCAGTGAAAGGACTGCAAATCTGGTGAGATGATGATGCATACTCGTCAAAGCATACGCAGCTATCCCGGGCCCTGGTTTTGAAAACAGCCATTACATTTATGTTGACAGGACAATCCAGTCCACTTTAAAACAGTAACGGTGATACAGATAAGAGGACTTGGGTACATATTAGCTGTTGACACAGTTTTTTCCTTATTTTAATTCTGGCTATATCAACTGCTCATTTGATTGTTAGCATGATCAAAAGCATTGAATGAGGGCATCAGCTTAGCAGGTTCAGGATTTCATAAATCAGGAACAAAACTCTGAAATAATTTAGATGTAGCTATCTTTAAAGACATACGTCACATCTCAAATCACATAACTGGCAAGGAGTGACTTATAAGTTCTCAACTTATATAAAGATATGCTATATAGTAGTGAACAATCTCTTTAAAAACTAAACCTATTTATATTATAACAATAGTATAACAAATTTACATGTAAATTATCAATCACAACCATCTCTGCCTAAATATATTCATCAAAAGTTTACAGCATGGATTACTGAAGTTCTTAATAAACCCAGACTAAGCAGGTAAACTTTGTGTTGTAAAATGATGGTATCACACTGCAGCATTATTATTTGAATATTACCTCTATTTTTTGACTCCATCAGTAAATCTTATTAATTTTACTTTAAATTACACAAGATTCTTCTCCCACATGCTGAAATATATGACTAACATAAGTAAATATAGATCACCCTGCAAGCCCTATGCTAATAAGGACAACTACTTACAATGTGTTGGAGGCGGACTGATAACGTTCCCATTTAACAGGTACCTACAACATAGCTGGCACAAACTAGCTCATTTATTACTGTGGGAAAAGAAAAATCAAAGCCAGCAAATGAAGGTGTGAATCGGAATGAGTCAGCATGACTGAACTACCTTCCTGGCTACACAGGCACATCACGTTAGCCTGGATGAGGTATTATGCGGCAATATTAAATTATTGCTATTGCCAGTGGAACTGTAACTACTGGGGTTAAATAAAAAACATCTGCAATCTCCAGGGTTATTAATCTGGCAGTTATCCAACACGCTACATTACAAAAGTGGAAAACCATAGAATTTAACCACCAAACAACTTCTCTCTCTGACCTCCACCGACTCTAGAGGCTCATAGAGCCCTACAAATAGAGGTTTCATGCAACAAATTAATGTCTCCAAGTTACCCACGCAATGCAAAATTCCCTGCAGAACAGTTCTGCAAAAAACAAAGTTTCATGATGTTCCCACTCTCTTGACCCCATCCAAGCAAAAGTCAGTATCTATTTAATTTGAAGTTAGTGCTACTAGATTTCTAGTCATTGCATCTCTCCAATGTGAAAGTGTCTGAATGCTACCAAAACAGGAGAGAAGCTGTAAGCACGTAGCACATTGAAAACACCGTCAGGAACATGTTTTCAAAACAAGGAGCTATGAACATGACACAAAAAGCCAGTATGTTACACTCAGCTCCATCTGCCAAATCCTGACAAGGGAAACGGGAAGGGGAAGAGTAAAAGATGGTGAGCATGAAATATTCACAAAAATTTAACAGGATTATTCATAATTACACACTAATCTGTTCAAACAAAGTATCATAAAAGGCACATGATAAACAGTCTGGTTACTAAGGACAAGACATTAACACGGAAGGAAAAAATAGCTTCCAGGTGGGAGAGTAACATAGAGGCTATCAGGTTCAACATCCTAATTTGGGTGAACTGCTTGAGGGTCCAGTTCAAAGTCCAGTAAAATCAATAAAAGATGTATATTGACTTCAAGTGATTATGGCTCAGGCCCTAATTTCATGAACTATACACTAGCAATCATCTTTAATCCAGCTACTCTCAAATTAAGTCTTTGCAAAAAAATACTCTTCAGTGCTGACAAGATATCTACTCTTCACAAAAGTGCAGAATCTTTCCCTAGAGCAATAAGGTGCAACAGGCTCCCTGCAGACAGCCTGTCTGCATACACTGTCCTCACTCATTTGTATCTCTCTAAATACTTACCAGAACCTCGCGACTGTGAAGGAAATAATTTCAACATCAAGGCCAGTATTTTGTTATAATCTAGTCTAATCATAAAATACTTCTAAAAATCTTACACACTTTGCAGCTGCTGACATCTTTTAAAAAATTCTTAGTTTAACCTTATATATATTCAACTTTACTGAGAGACGTAAAAGCTAAAAAAAAAAAAATACTAAAAGGCTGCAAGTGTTGGGTTCACTTACTAAAGGAAATACATGAAAGAGGTAGAAGACTCCAGAAACACTTTGCATGCTCCTGTCATAATAATATCTAATTGTTCATACGGCTATTGGACTAGGTATTCTACTGCACCTTACAGACACAGAAGTTTTATTCTGTAATGTTATTACCTGAGGCTATGAATTTGTCGCTTTTGGAGAGATGGAGAGTTACAAATTGATTTAATATGCCYCATTTTTCTTGCTGAAAATTTTCTATCAAAAGACCACATTTATTTTATGATACCTTTAGAAGTCTCAGGCATTAGAAATCTAAGAACAAAATATCATTCAGCTCTTAATACATGGACCACTGGCAGTCAGGCGATCACCACCTGCCTATGCACAAAGCCAACACTTCCATGGTAAAGGCCATTCTGCTTCCAGGACTTTTTGCAGGGGGCAGAGGGAGCTAAGCTCACTTCTACTCAGTTTAAGGCCCAAATACATTGTAAAACAAACTGCAGGGACAGGAAGCATAGTATCCCAATACATGGTAAAGGAAATTCCAGTAACAAATACCAACTAAAAACAGTAACAAAACTTGCCCAGCATTTTTATTATCTAGCATAGTGAAATCATTTTGCCTCTCACAAGCTACACCTTGCCATCTAAAGCAGTGTCTCAAATGCTTTACCAAACATAAACAGTACATCTCACCAAAAGGAGACCACCACAGTCTGAACTGACTGCCCAGAACCATTCCCAGCCTTCCAGGTCGTACTCAACATTAAACGCTCATTCTCTGTGGTCTGCAGAATTAGTCATGGTTACAGCTGCATGAGGATACACTGGTCATCAGCGAGTAACGTATTTCAGCTGGGTCCTTTGATGATGATCTAAGACACAGTGTCACTGCACTCTGCTTTCTATGATACCAGTGAGATTGTCAGTTACTTAAAAGATAGCGCAGATTTTGGTCAAACACCAGTTTCTGAGAGATACATTTTTACAGTACTGTATCTTCTGTATTTCCAAAGTTGTCTGCTCATAACATTAAAAAATTTGAAGTGTGATGATGTTAGTCATGACTGTTTCTTTAGGCATTTGGCAAAATATACTTATGTGTAACAGCTATTTTTGACATTATCAAATGTTTACATATATACAATCTGTATACTGAGATTATAAACACGTAAGGTAAAAAAAAAGATATAATCCTTGTTTGTTTGAAGTTTATGTATGTAAAATATTTGCCTTTCAAAGCTTGAGATCCTGTCACAAAAATCCTATATTTCTTACTCCTGCATGCTAATTTCTACTACAGTATGTTGTTTTTCCCTTACATGTGGAAAGTAAAGAACACAAAGTTCATGCATACAGTTAACATGTTTACATCAGTCGTGTTCTTCAGAGCACTCAGCCCAATTCTGGTTTGCTCTAACATGGAACTGCATTAAACTAAAGAAAAACCTCTGTTACTTGGGACTTGCAAATTGACTGCAGCTGTAACTCTATATAGTGTATTTGTCCTCATGCGGAAGAGCCATATCACATCCAGTCTGTTACATCCCCTGTTAATTATTATTGTTTTGGTTGTTCTTTACATCAGATTCGCAAAATTCTAGTCAACAGAAAAGGACTGCCTTTTCCCTTCCAAATGAGAAGAGGTTGTCACCATGATCACCGGCTTCCCTGTGGATCTTCCAAGTTGTCTGAAGAGCAGATGAATGTGCAACGACTCAGTGGAGCCGCGCTCCTACAAAACCTGTAGTAAACAGTTTTGGTGTCACCCCGGGGAACCAGCAGAGCTAAATGGAAGTTTCCCAGAGCTGGAGAGGAGAAAAAACAACACAAAAACAAAAGGAAAAATCAGGCTTGACAGTGTCACGAGCTTGTTTGGGGGATTGGGGCTACTCTGCCCTGGTCACAAGTGACAGGCAGGCTGCTCTCACCCTAGCCTCGAGTGGGCAACTCCTCAGAGAGCCAAGACAACAGGTTAATTGGGAACGGGGCTTGCTGAAACTCCAAAAGTGTATTTCAGTGTTTTTTGTGGTTACTCAAGTATCTGGTAGGGCCACACTCACTTGACACAAGGAAATTGAAGGCTAACATCCTCGTGCAGCTCCACCACGTCTGTCTTAATTGCAAGTGATCTGCCTTTAGGTAAGGCTGGAGGCTACCCAGTTTTGAGAGCAACCATAGTAGACAACTGCAAATACAGCCACTCGCAGCAAGGCTCTGTGCCAGAGGCTCAGCCTGCCACAACCTCCAGAGCTGGAGATATGAAGGAAAAGCTTATGGCACTCAAAGGCTCCCAGTGTTACTCAAAGGCACTCATGTGTCATGCTTTGCTCTTGATAAACTACCAGCAAATCAAGTCAATGACAAAGCACATACTTACCCTGGCACTTTGCCTGTTGGTTTTCTTCTCCTCATCAGGAAGTGGTGGCATTGGATAAGGATATTTTCTGCTGGAAGCAATAGATCCAGTGGATGAAGAAGGAGACTTTGCAGGAGAAAGTGTCCTGAGATGTTGAAACACACAAAATAAACGTGATGTCCTTGGGCTCTCGCACTGCAACAGCAACTGCCATTACTCTGAGGCTTGGTTCAGAACCAAGTGTTTACTAAAGTTTATCATTAAATCAGTATCAGAAGAGAGTAAAACTTGATAGATCAGTACTCTAAAAATTCATGACTATAAATAAAGGTATTTATAGCTTTCAGGAGCTCTGGAAGAAAAAATAAATTTTCCTACCTCTTCTTAGGACCTTATTGCAAAATAAATGATTTCTTAAGCATCTTTACAAAGTGCTATAACTAATCACTATAAAATTAACAAACCAAATCTGCAATAGAATAAACAAAGAACTCAAAGATAGATGTGGCATCATGAAGGCTAAGTAGAAACAGTAATAGTATAAACACAAGCTGAACAATGTCTTCTGCCAGTGGATGAATAAATGACAGTCATCAGTGTCTTTGTATATATCTTACACATCTCATATATTGATACAAACATAGCAAATAAATCTCTTACTCTATAACAACATACTAATTCACAAAAACGCATGCACTTAGAGGCCAAACTGTTAGTTGTGAAGTAACAAAGGCATATACAAAGTGCTAATAACAGATTATTAGACATGCAAGCATCATACAGTGCATATTGTTCCAGCCAAAGAAAGAGTCTGATGAGAATATACAAAAATGGACTGATTAGTCAGTAGCAATCAGCATTTCTGTACAAGGTGAGTAGAGTAAGCAGTAGCAAGTAAATGTTTGTATCACATGAAAGGTATTCTTTTCATGTCAATAAGGCATCAGCACATTATTGACCAAAATTTTATACCCAAGAAAAACTCTTATGCTTCTGTTTTGAGATTCTGCACTTTTCCCACTTGAGAGGTTTCTATCAGGCTCTAAATTTGGGTAGTATAAAAGGAAAAAAGGCTTTAAAATAGAGAACTTAGGCTACCCAGGAAGTTTTGTTCTGTTTTGCAGACCGAGGGCATTTTCAAGAGAGGCCTCCCCCTAGCAAGAGCACCTCACCTGGGCACCCTCTGAGCACCTAAAATCTTTGGACTTTAAAACGTCCCCGGGGAAGCAGATAACGCTTAGGTTCTAAGGCACGTCTTCCGAAACTTCAAAACGCAGCAAGGGGCACACGTGTGGACTCCAGCGATGAGCACCACTAACAGCATCACTGGTACCGAGGGCCATGAAGAGCCTCCTGGCAGCAGCACCAGTGGCAGCTGAAGGATCCCATGCTTTAGTGTAGGGACTGAGGGCTGGGGGCTCCTTGGTGCTTTTTCTATGTCTATTAATTAAGGCAAATTCTTTTACCTTTAGATAACAGCTCTTTTGTTTTAGACTAGTGCATCATTTCACTGTAATTCCCTGGGACATCACAGTCCTTCGTCCCCCATACAAACAATGGTTGATGGCTTCACGAGCAACACGGTGTCAATGGAAWCTGCGGGGTGAGAGCTCCCCGCAATGCTCTAATGCCTCGTGCTGTCCCCTCAAAGCTCAGAAGCGCTCAAAAAAAGAATGATCTTGGGACTGTTTTCCAAGTATTGAGGAGTCTATCTCTTTCCAGCCTGTGCATCTTGAGCACCCAGTAAGATGAACTGGACACATGTAAAAGTTTTCAGGAAGAAGATTTTAAACATGTAATGCAGCACAAAAGAGGGCCTTCAAATGTCCAGCATCACAAACCTGGGTCCAGGCTACGTATTTTTTTTTTCTTCTTTAATGCATAGAAAAGTTTCCTGCAGTGCTCAGTGCTTTTGCTCGCTACACATAGGAGTCTTTTCATCTGTGGCCACATTTGGACAGACAAGGACTGCTAACACTCAGACTATTACTAGATCCAGAATTACAAACACCAGAAGATAGGAAGAAGTGGGGAAGATAAAGAGGGCAGAATTTACAGATTATCAATAATCCAATCATTTATTAATTGTGCCTAACAGCTCTAGCAGAATTTCAGATCTTCATGTCTAAATGTATAGTGAGACATTTGAAATAAAAGCAGGGTGCTGGGGTTGTGAGACCTGCTGGGGTACCTTCCATGGCGGGCTGTCTGCTCACCCGGCTGGGAGGCAGCGTGCAGGGTGATGGCACTGGCCATCCCTTGTGCCACATCCAGGTGCCACGTCACCTCCATGTGCTCCCACCAGTTACTCTGAGTACCCCAGACAAGCCCAGGGAGCCAGAGATGGGCCCTCTACCTGTCCACCAGCTCTGGTGGCCCCAGGAGTTGCATCCCCTGAGGATGGGGCATCTTGAGCACTCTCCCTGCACAGCAGGTAGCTGAGCAGGATCCTCGCTTCGCACCAGAACCCCAGACCTACCCAGCACAATCTGGCCAAGGTTTCTCACAAAACGGAGGAAATCAGAATTGACACCAGTGCTGGAAGGAAGTCTATGCAGCCATTGCACTTAACAGAAGTTGCACAGAAGAAAGCTAGGGGCAAATGTCTCACAAGAGATCCATCATTAGCTAGCCATAGATATCTACTCATCTAACTTAGGTGTCTCGAGCACAGACATCTGGGTGAAAGAGCCTACAAATGAGCGCCAGCAGAAAACATGACTAAACAGCTAAATTTGTATTGCTGATTCTCCAAAGGACTGTCCCTACAACCTCGCACTGCGGTCAGTGGAGGCCTCCAAGATGACTAAGACCAAACATCTGACTTTTAGATTACTAAGCTGGTGGTGAGAGAGGAGAATCTACTTTTTGACACAATCATGGATTTTTATCTTTATATGGAATGTTTTAGAAAGGCTTGGAGGAAACAGAATAGATTATCCCTATTGGTAGTGCTTTTAAAAACAGCAGTTCGAAACTCGTGCAAACCTACCCGTGAAAGATTCCGAAGCTCAGCTCCTCATGGTAGCTTGCCTATATTTTCCACATGTAACACATCTGCACAGAGCTGCCAGCCTGCGTGGGCACAGCCACAGCAGGTCTGGGAACTGTACGTTCATGCTCCTCAAGCATGGTTCCTTTATGTCCCTATCCCCCTGGGAATGCAGTTGCACACTTAAAAAAATGACCATGCCCTCCCCTTAAAGGTCCTAGATGCTTATTTCTGCTACACATTAATGTACTGGTTTTGTCATCTTTGTGCCAGCTACTGATACTGTTAAAGCACATCACTACTTGTGTGCATGTTCACAGAGCTTATAATACATCTTAACTGACAAGTGTAGTTGCTTATTTTTTTTAATCGTCTTTTAGGTTCTGTCCTGCAATTGTATATGTGCTGTGTATCCCAGATTTACATCTACTGTAAATGAGAGAGAGCCAGAAATGACCTTTCTCATTTACAGGATGGCAGAAGGACAGCATTCAGGGACACTCGCGGGTAATGCCAGGGATAAAGGTAGGCAAAACTCTGCAGTCCAGGGTAGGGGTAGCTTCCATGTAGCTTTCCCTGGGGGGTTAGTTCTCCTGATACCACATCCATTAGCTTCCCTGTTAAATGTTGCTTCCATCTGAACCTACACGAGAAACTAGAACTACAGACTGACTTGCAAACTGCATTTGGTCCTGAGCACTCGGTGACAACTTTGGAGATTTTGCTCTCAATCCCAAGGGAAGACGTGCACCTCTGTGCATTTAACACCTTCCATTTCCGACCAGGAGGCAACATCTAGTGGCTACGTTGAGGCTATCCTCTTCCTGAAGCTGAAACTAGCAGGAAATCATAGGGCTTCAGAGCAAAATGCTGCTGAGGCTGTAGGATATTTCTGTGGGCTCTGTTGCAGGTGGGTGTCTGCTTACTCTGCCTTCTCTTGCCTAAAACACAGAGAACGTTGGCCCAAAAGGGACAGTGTTGAAATGACATTGAATGTCCTGTGACCTCCTCAAACGCCACTACAGTAAAACTGAAGGCAGGTGGTCCTGATAGATTTTACTTGTTTCTGAACTACGTTTCATTCTGTTTTGTGAACTAAATTCACTTAATGAAACTCACTTAAAATTACAGGATTTTTTTTCTTTCCCAAAGCTGTGTCCAAAACTGCCTCAGAGAAACAGGGTCACCCATGGTCTGCCATGACAACAGCCAGCCTGCTGGATGCTCACACAGAAGGGCAATGGATGAGGTAGAGAAGAAATCAAGAAAGAAGAAAGCAAGAGAACCAAACCTATGAAAAAAATTAAAAATGGATAGTCTATCATGTCCTGCCCACCATACCCGTAGCCAATGCCTCGGACAGCTATTCTTTGTCCAGGAATGTGTTCTGGATCTTCATCTAAAAAAATGTACTGTAAATTTCTGGATTAACAAGCTTAGGCAGCTCTGGGTATCTTCCAGTCTTCCAGTCTTTTTTTTTTTTTTTTTTTTTCTTTCTATATTTATCTACAGAAATGCCACAACTGGGGATTCTGACTGTTGACTTCCTCAAGTTAACCATTACAGTTCCCAAGTCCTTCAAAATATCCAGTAATGCTTAGCTATATTGTATTGTAAGGTCGGTCCATGTGCTAGCAACTCTAATGGGCAGTAACAAAAGTGTGCAGTATAATCACGCCAGCACAACTGTGAATTTCCAATAGCCAGTGGTGAGGCTCTAGAGGGAACCTACTACTGAACCCGCTACTGGGAACCTGGCCATGCTCTGAACTAGAGGGTTTTTATGCCTCCCCTGACATAGGTCCACATATAAACTTAGGGCAGAACTACAATTTGCCCTTGCCATGTACTGCGGGCAAACTAGCCTGCTCCTGCTGCAAATCCCACATAGATTACCTTCCCCTTGTAATAACAACCTAAATGAGGAGAAGGTCTCCCACTTGGGTTTATTACTAGAGTTATGCAGCTACATCCTGGTATCTATTCAGACTGTAAAATTAAAATCTCACCTACGCTATAAGCCGGAAAATGAGATTTTTCTTTACAGATCTTAGCTTCTTATATAAAGGAATCTCACAGGTGGGAGCTTTCTGTCACCAGCTTTGATGATTATTATTAATAAAAAGTAACTATATCGAGGTACCCACTAGACTTGAAGACTAGAAAAAACAGTAACTGGGACATTGTGCCAGGGAGACAAATTTTGGTTTATGTAGATTTTAAGCTGATGGTATCACTAAGTCTTAGTGATATCTAATGCCTGCATTTTTTTGAAAAGCTGCATCTTTTCTAGGAATTGTTAGAAGTGTTTTTATCTTTTTTGATTGCATTTTGATTGCATTATCTTTTTGATTGCAACAGCACCAGTTATCAATGAATTAGTGACTTAAAACTATAAAAAGCAAAATAGCAGTGTGCCTCCCAGGCCTGTTAATAAGAAACAAAAAATCAAGGAGTAGCAACAAAAATGCAAGTCAGGCAGCTACGAGGTGTAAATGCTTCATATTGGGTTACGATTCCTAAACTTTAGCATCAAGTTATGCTTTGTTTCCAGTCTGATTAAACAAGGTGTGATTTGTTTTCTCCCGTCACCCCTCAGTCACGTTCCTGAAGGAGGAAGGCTATTCCTCCTGAAGGAGGAAGGAGCAGGGCTATCTTGTTCATCAACTACTTCAAGGGCTCCAAAGCCACCACATACTATATCCAGAAAGACGGTTCCCAGGAATAGCGCTTTCCTGCCAAGGCCAGAGCAAGCCAAAGCTGCACCCGAGTGCTGCGCAGAGGCTGCAGCAGCCAGAATAACCTGTCATACACTGCAATGACTCATCCCAGGAGAAAGCTCCATCCTTTCCCTTCCCTAATATCGCAGAACACTTCCCCATGGCTACTTCGCTAATGAGGACACACAGCTTTCTAGAATCATTTTCATTCCTCTCTCAATTCTAAAGCTGTAGGCAGTCAGTAGTAAGCCTCTATGCAGTAATATTTTAAAGTTAGGTTTCATCTTTGCTCCTGTAAGTCCTTAAAACTGACTTGGATCGGAGTAGGCCTCCTCCATGAAGAAAAAAAATGGTCAGTTTATCTCAAATACAATTAGGAACGTGACTCAGCTGGTGCCCAAAGGAAAACTCTTAGGGGAATAAAATCCCATCAATTTAATCCACTTGCTAAATCAAGACATACTAATATTAAAAGATGAAAACCAAATTAAGAGTAGCCACAAAGGAATTTGGATCCCCTTACCTAATCCCATTGAAGTAACATATTTTAAACTAGTGCTATCTTCACATTTCATCAATGACTTTACTAATAGTAGTCAGAGGGCTTCTGATACGAACATCCTGCAAGACAGCTCTGAGGTGAAGCTATAGTGGAGGACTATGATTGCACTGCCTGAACAGCAAAGACCCAACGTGTCATTTTATGAAAAGACTTAGTTTCTCTTGCTAATAAAAATGTACTTCCTTCCTAGTGCAAAATTGCCTAACTTCACCTTTATGAATCTTGGTCCTTATCAGTCTTAATCTCCTAGTCTGAAGGACCCCCATAACGGTTTTACTCCACAGGGTTTTTATGACCCAAGTAATCCTTCAACTGCTCCATTAAACTAAGCAGCATGAAGTCTCTGCTACCTTTTTCAGAGCTATACTCTTAAACTCCTCCATTCTTCAGCATGCTGCTTAAGCTGTGCCTAGCAGACAGGACACGACACCCTGGTGCTAAGGCCAGCAGTGGTAAAACTACAGGAGTCACAAGCATCGTGCCAAGCACCACACTGAGGCTTGGCTCGTGCTGGCTGACACGACTTACATGGTTCTTCTTTAAATCCTCAAAAGCTGTGTCAAGGCTTTTTTGGCTTCTTGCTCAAGGTTGAAATCAGAACTGGCAGGCAGTTCACCTTATTTGCTCTATTTGCACTTTTGAAAGCTTTTCTGCATCACTGGTTTACAAACTCTTGAAAGCAAACACAAATGCTATAAAAAACTTCTTTGATGGCTCCTCAAATGTTTTGGGGCAAAGGTTCATAGTTCTAAAAATGACTAAACTCACAAGCTGCTGTTTAACATCTTCCAGTGTTACTATTGGAACAGGAAGTGTTTCATCAGCGTCCTGTGATACGGCCCCACCAGGTTTTTTTCTGATGAACACGCTGGACTTGTACTGCATGGTGTAAGTCCAATAAATACTTCTGTCCTTTTGGACCAATACTGTGTCTCCTGGTATACCAAAATTCTTGTTCAGATCCTGTTTCCTCCTTTTTACTATCCTTAACCCTTCTGGCTAATGGTTTCTCTTTGTATTCATCTGTTTGTTGTTTCTACAGTCAATATTTTGGTTACATATATGTCAAGTCAATTTACAACTTCGCACAACTTTTCTTAGCTGTGGGTTTGTCTTTTGGGAACCTACTAAAATGCTCTCGGTTACCGTGATTCAGTCACGTACAACAGGGAAGCCAGACTCATGCAGGATTCTTCTCTTTACCTTGTAATGTATCAAATAGGCATTTTTTTATCTTCACAAATATTTTCAGGCGACATTTTTGACAGAACCCTAAACTCATTTGCAACAGATTCATTAGTGGCTAGATATATGGAACATAGTATATTCTCATATATTTAATTTTCCAATTACAATTATATTAATTAATTCTGAAGGCAACATACCACTACTGTTTATTCTTTTTTAATTTAAATTTTAGTATGCACTATATAAGACAGTGGGTAAACGTATCATGAAACTGCTTGCTGTAGTAAATTACATTCTGTTTAAGTTACTACTACTTTATTAGTGATAAACATGTGTCATGCCCATAAAACACTACTTGGCATAAAATGATGAGAAAGCTAATACAAGCTATAGATGATGGTGGGAATGCATGCACTACAAACACCCTTTTTCATGACTTCATTAAAACATTCAGGAAAAGAACTGTAAGTTGCACGTGAGGCCAAAAACAGACATTAAAATGCAGCAAAAGAAGAAGGGCCCTCTGCATCTAGAGTAACTTGTATTGATTTATACAAGATAGGAATCCCAAGATATTTGTATATGCTGGAACAGCTCTTAAAAATGATATAGAATTAATTTACAAAATACCTAAAGTATGGTCCTTCAGTGTTTTTATTCACATCTTCTACCCACTTAGCTACATTATATTCTCTTTTGAACCATGGGTTTAAATACCTGCAGAAAGCAATGGAAGGAACAGAGAAAGCAGAAGAACAAGAATAGAAAATCTGAGAACACACAGCACAAGCTTAGCAAGGATGTCTTCATCCCCAAAATGCACGTGAATATGACAAATAAATCAGTATGGATGTTGGGTGAGGACTAGGCAACGTGTACAACTGCATGAGAAAATCTGAACTACAAGACTCGCATGTTTGGTTACTCTGGAAGGTAAAATTCACTCCTGTGCAGAGGGCCAGCATTAAGCTCATGGCCTGGAGCTCTTTCTCGGTCTCAAAATCAGGATAGAGGGGCACTTTAGCTCCAATCCTGCAGTTTGCTTGTTGAAGACACAGGTTTGCACCCATCTGGAATAAATTGCACAGTAACAGCTTAAAGAGCGGAGACTTGGGCTTGGCCCTTTCTACAGGAATGAATTTCAGCCTCAGTATGTTTAAAACCTTTAATCATTTGCTACCGCACTGGCAATTTTTACACTTATATGCAAATACACCCCCGATTTTTCAATAATCATTTCATAAGGAGCTTTCAAGGACACAGGCTACAGAGTTCATCTCACAGTTTGCAGAGACAATCTTGATACCAGACTCAGACCTTTTAGAAAAAAACTGCATTACATAATTATATCAGTTTCATGAAAGCTAAGAAATAAAAATGGTGTTTAATTACCTGGCAATAATATTATTGGGGGAAAATAAATAAGTAAATAAATAAACAAATTGATTCTTTTAGTCACAACCAAGTACAGTGAACAGTGTTACAATTTTTCCTCCTTTCCCTTTATAATGTTTAGATAACAGGGCAATGTAAAAACAGCAGCCTGCCTGGTCCAATTTAAATTCCATTCTGGTTGCAGAAGAATGGCAACAGTTTAACAATTATTTGCACAGAGACTGAAGCACTCTGAAATAGGATATAAATTTTAACCAAGGGAAAGAAAAAAAAAAGGAAAGAAAATTCCTTTTAGGGTTATTTTTAGTATTTCTGAATGAGTTCTCACCACTCACACTTATGAAAGCAGCTCCAATGACCTCACATGTGGGACGAGGCCTTGCAAGGCATTGCTTAGATGAGTATAGGCCAGATTATGTTATTTACACCCAATCACAATTCAAACCATGTTGAAGACAAGAGCTGCAGCAGTTTTTCAACTTCTTAGGCCTCCTTTTTTGCTCTGGAACTTCTCTTCCCCGCCCCGCACAAGCACAGCCACAGCTCTCAGGAAGTATTTGCCCTCAGCCACCATTGCTTCTAAGTAGCTTCCTCAGCCTGCTTATTTATCAGAAATCAGGAGTGCTTTATGCTTTCCATCTTGGGTTCTTCGAGAAAGAAAATGTCAAAAGTGGTAGCACAGCAACAGCTGAATCATGAATGAAGCAATAGGCTAATGCCAGTATCAGCAGGAAATAACAGATTCATGGCTTAGCTTTAGCTGTAGGCAGGACTATATATTTTCTTCTATGTATTTCCCTTGAAATCATAAGTTGCTGTAGAAATTTTGACTTTTTTTTTGTTCAGGGAACTTTTGGTAACCATGAAGCACTCCCAGTCTGGTTTCCCTTATCAGAAAACAAAACGTAACACGGTATCAAAGCATGCAGTTGTTGCACAACCCTGCTTGGGATTCTCCAGGGTTGTGCTGTGGTTGTATCGCAGACTGTCATGTACCACCTAAATTCACCTGCTGCAGAAGGCTTAAGCTTGAGCTACAGCAAGCTACTGACACATTAGAAAGCTCTAGGCTGATCTCCATGGCCACGACATTCACTAGCAATGGCCAGAATCCACTTTTTTTTCCTTTTTTTTTTTTTGAGAAATTCTGCTTTAAAATAAAGCTGTCCTGACACATAAGCCACTAGCCCATCGGCTTGATCCGGCTCACAGCGCAACATGCAACGATGCAGAAGACCTGGGTCCAAGAGTAACCGTGCTCCTCGGGCTGGCCTCGAGGAGGTAGCTAGCGCGGCGTCAGCAGGARCCCCGCCAAGCAGCCAGGGGGTTGCCACAGTGAAACTATCGTACACTGAGGGAAGGGACTTTCCACGGGATAAAACGGCAGCCCAGCACGCAGGGGCAGGTGAGACTGACCTGTGATCCCGACTCCCTGCTTGGGGGTGCTGAGAACCCCCTGGGCTTATGCCTTGGGTCGGGATTTGGTGGGCGAGGGAAAGCCCAGGCTCAGATGCATGGGTTACCCTGCTGCAAAAACACAATATATAACAGAAAGTCTAAGCCAAAGATGTTTGTATCAGTTATAACAATGAGGACTATAAATGCTTAGAGGAAAAGCAATGCAAATTAACAAAGACTAGAATTGCTGTTTGGCAAAACACATGTTCCCTGGGACCTGCTTAATGCAAGCTCTCATTTAAACTGTCAGCTTTTTCAGAAAACCCTCATTATCTTTCCTGGATAATTCTAATTGATTTTAATAGAAACCTATTGTTTTATCAGGCTATTTCATCAACTGTGTTTGTGAAAACACTGCAGAGACACTTGGCCTGTTGGCATTCCTCCTGCGAGAACTAAACAGTCTGTGTTAGTAAAGAATGAGAATGTTGTTTTAAAACATCTAGAATCAATTTAAAGTCTCCCAAAAGAGCTTTAATGGCCTCTATGGAGCTATAACCTTTAGCAGCAGCTGCTTTATATCATGACTCTGTTAAGTATGAAGGGTAGCAAAAAGCAGTGGCCAGCGCATCTTTTAGGAACTGCCCAGCACACTTGCAGCCCTCTGGTTAGGGCTGTTAATGAGGGCTGCAGGCTGGAGCCCCACTCAGTGCTTAAGATATTTTGCTTAAACTGCAAATCTGGCACAATCCTCTCTCTGGTGCACAGCTACACACACAACACCTTGTGCATAGTACGTGCAGCTATTGCTGACCCTTGCTACATCAGATACCACTACAGGCAACTGTACTGCTGCAGAGTTGCTTTATATATATATATATATATATATATATATATATATATATGTGTGTGTGTGTGTGTGTATATATATATATATGCCCAAGGTATTGAACAAATGGATCTGATCTCCTAGTGGTTAATCTACATTGTCTCTGCTAGTAATAGGGGAGTAACAGTGATTCCTTTTGTCCACCTAGCAGCGTGCATCATTGGCCTTCCCGGGTCACACGGGGGAGCTTTCCTAATGCCTTCTCAGGGAAGAACTCAAGGTTCTTCTGTATTTCTCAGAGAAGAAGGTAAATTTATCTGGGAAAAGGCCACACATTTTCTGAGGATACCGTGGAAGCAATGGCAGCTGCACTAAGGCTGCCCATATCCAGAAGTATCCTCAGACACATGCAACCTCAGTACAGCTGGCGTTGCTTTTGTTTTCCTAAATAAAGAAGAATGTTGGCCATGCTTAGATTGTTCTTAGATCACCATCCATTTTCCCCTTCTCAGAAGTTATCTGTCTAGCCAGACTCACTGTGTGCCCTCAGCAATTCCCTCTGTTCCTCACCACACCAGCACAGTGTGTGGTTCAGCCAGAGAAGTCCTCTATCTGATGGGTGCTGGACTTGCAGAGCAGACTCTGGCCACACAGCCCAACCTGAGACACCTCAGAGGACTGGATGTGCCAGCCCATCAGGAGAAGGAGCATTCCCCTGCCCAGCCYGTATCTGCTGGGAACACACACAGGGTGTTTCATCCCTAACACAGTCTCTGCACAGCCCACAGGAAGCACTGGTGGCTGCTGTTGAGCTGGGACACAGTAAAAAGTTATCAAGAAGGAAGAGAATGACAGGTGGAAATTCTGGGACACCTCTAAAGAACAACAAAAAATATAGGAAAAAAAAAGATATCTAACTCCTACCCTTTCTGCCCCCTCAGTTCTATTTATTTAGTGTTCTGAAGTTCTCAGGCCTAATGTACAACACCAGCAGAGCAGCACGGAAGCAGAAAAGCTGCCTAGTGCTCTTCTGCCTTACTGAGAAGATAATTCTCTTCCCCATGTTCACTCTAGGGTTAAAAAAAAAAAAAAAAAAAGGCAGATCTGGTTTCATTCTCTAATTCAGCTCTAGTGTCTGACTGCTGAAAGACAGAATAATAACAATAATGGCAACATTAACACACTCTGATTATTTTTACTTTTTTTTTTTCAGAAATATAACTAGAAAATTAAGCAAAGTACAGGCCAAATTTCTAAAGAACTTGCAATGTCATTTGTACTTTTAGTGATTTGGCCAAACAGACTAATTTTGCTTTTATCACATTGTCTTGTGCAAGGGGAAAACCGAACCAACAGAGTAACGTTGCAGTAAGAACTTATCAGTGCTAAGACCAAGCACACAGTGGCACTTGGCAGATAAACTCCTCCCAGAAATCTGGAGCTAGTTTTTCTAGCTCTGTGTTGCCATTTTGACCATGCGACACTGTGATTACTGGGTATCAAGCTATTATTTCTGTGGTCTTCTCCAGAAATCTTTCTAAGCCTACCTGCCTAAAGACTATGCATTGTAGGTTTGCAGAGAAGTTCCAGAACGAACTCATAATTCCCAGACTGAAGCAAGCATGACCGGAGAGGGGTTAGTGTCACCAGCTTCCAGCAGGGTTGGTATCCAACTCAATCGTCAGCAGAGGTGCCAAGTTAGTATAAATGATAGGGGGAAAGGGCACAGACACTGCCCTCACTGTCAAAGGAAGGGTTGTTCTGGAGTGGCCAATGCTCGAGATCCTGATTCCAGCCATTTACCACTCATCCACATTGGGAAGTGTAAGAACAAAGCAAAGGCTGGTTCTCCATGAGGGGCACTTCAGCAAATACAACCACCAAATCAATATGGAAAGCAACTCTAAATCACACTGCAAATGTAAATGTTAAGTTGTGTGTATACAAGGCATTTTTTCAAATGAGCTCCTTTACTAACATATTTAACTTCTTATTTTCTTCCTTTGGGACCACATACGTAGCCGACCTGCTTCAACATGGAGACTCATGATCTGCTCGTGCTGAAGCCAGCCACCTTGTAAGGATTCTTACTGCATCCAGAGCTTACTCAAGGTTAGCCGTTTCAGGCCTGCTGGAATGGAATAACTAACCTCAGTGTCCTCTCAAAACAGACCCCTCTCCTAAAACCTCCACACAGGTCCTCAGAGATGGAAACCTCTGACCTCCACAATGGCCCAACCCAAGGTAAGGACAAAAGGTAGAAGAAAAGTTATCACAAATTCACTACTGAACCAGGATACACTCAACAACGGCAGTTTACTGTAGACAAAAGCCTGCGTTGATGGTGTAGGTTGTCACCATCATTGGGAATTACTATGGGAATGCCTGTGAAGAAACCTACACAAAAAAGAAAATTGGTAATTAATTTTTAAAGAACATAGGAAAAAATGAAGTTGAAATACATTAGCTGTACTATTTACCAGCTTATGAGGCAGCAATCAGAATGGGCCACAAGGCAAATACATAGTCACACACTTTCAATATTTTTTCAGTTCTCTTAATCTCAATCTACAAAACATGAGCATGTAAACTATACTTTTTGGCTTTGCTGTTAGAAATTCAGACTTACTCAGTTGAATTAGACCGTGGCCTAAATCTTTTGCCTTTGACTTTCTTTCTGTTTCCTCCTATATTACCTGAAAGAGACCAAAGGGTAAAGACGCACTGTATAACATCCTGACAATGACCCATATTACATTTCAAACTCTATGTATTCTTTACACTCAWAGCAATAGGGCCATATCATCAGCTTTTAACCATTTAAAAAACGTCATTCCGTCCGGATTTACCCACAGGAATTTTTGACACTTAGGTGACCTTTTGTTACCTTTTGCTGCAACTGTGCAAACCAAAAATGTAATTTCAGCTACCATTTGAGAAAATCACCACTTAAAGAAAAATACACAATAAAATCATAAAAACTGAAAGAGTGAATGAAAATCTTCCTCTTTTTTCAGGTTAGCTCACACTACAGGAATGGGAAAAATGAGGAAGTGCAATTTCTACATGACAAAACACTGTACTTGTGTAAGATGTTGCTAAATCCCCACTACAGGTTAATAATAATTAACACAATTTTAAGGAGTGATGTTGCTGTCCCTAGATTAACCCAACTTCCAGCAGAGCAGAGATGACAGAGGGGTCAGTTTCCACTGCCAAGCGCATTGAGGTTCACACTTACCTTGCCAAGAATTACTCCTAGGTCTCCCATTTTCACAGATGTCTGAAATATGTTTCGTGTCTGGGATCCTTTCACTCCAGGAATGAGATAATCCATTTGACCTGGAATTGGAGGGCTCAGATGCTGTTAGTGTCAAGGGCATTTTCTCACACAAATTTTAGCTTAGTGCTTCAGAGCTCATCGCATTCCTGAAGTCGGTCACAGAACAAAGCCTGAGGTCTGTCTGCACTAGAAGCATATTCTGTATTTCTGGATAAATTGGGAACTTATGTTTTGCTGGCTGCCTTGAAGCAGGTCAGCGTGTCCACATGCAGACATCACTGATGCTTCCTAATGTGGCTGCTGCTGGAAGGACATCAGCACACACAATATTTTTCGCTATTTCCCTCTCTGCCATAGCACTGAGTTGGAACAGGTTTTTCTGCCCCGCTTGTCCCTGTATCTTTTTCCTCTCAGTTGAGCATGGGCTGCCCAGAGCTGCACAGCAGGGACTCGCACCCCTCTGCTCCTCCTCCCACCACCACAGAGGAAACAACGAGCCAGAATGCGTGGCCCCAATTATTATACAGATGTTTTCTCAAAGGATGTGTTTTGTATATTCAAACAGTCTGAATGCTCTCATGTTTTCCAATCTCTGCTTTCTTTAGAGGGCAGAGATCTGACAGAAGCTCTTCAGATGCTTCCAAACACCAGGCTAATCACAGCTCCTGAATCACTGAACCAAGCCCGGGGTTTGAATCACTGAACTAAGCCCTGGGTTTTATTAATTCAATCTTATTTAAAGCATAAAATGTCTGAGAAGTGGCAGCTTTTTAATCATCTTCTCTTCCCAATAGTTTCTTTCCAGGCTCAGAAATGTCTTGCTTTCCACTGTTTTTGCTGTTGCCTTTTTGTTTTTCTCTCATGACAGTAGGAGTCATTATATAATTATATAATTCTCTAGTACCCTCTGAGACTACTAATACTTCCCCGCATTTTCCAGAGCGGAGATGACTAATATCCCAGGCCCTCCAAAGTCTGCTGGGAGAGGACCCAGGTATCTGCAGGCAGAGTAGAATGAAAGTAGTTCCAAAGGTGGGGAGCAGCCTCCGAGCCTTGGATCAGGAGCGCCGGATCCGCCCCCCAGAGCCCAGGGAAGGCTGCGCAGGCTGGCCTGAGAGGGCAACGTACCTGAACAGCAAAATGCACTAGTGGAGACAGACCCTCAAATCCACCAGTTTTGTGGAACAAAAAATAAAACAGGGACACATGAAAGAAATGGAAGTATGAGAAAAAAGCAAGCTAGAGAGTGAAGGAAACGTGTTAAATGACATTCAATTAAAAATAAGGATTTTTTTCTTAATCAGAACGCACACCTCCTTAAACAAAACCTACAAAAACTTACTTTCCCAAGACTTTTTTTTCAAACTTTTTTCCAAATGAGATTCTCCAACATAAACACTGCATCATTTACAGTAAATGTCCTCCCTGAAAATAAGTAATTTATCCACTTAAAAATCTAAAAGTTGTTTTGAGAAAGTTAGAAACCATTAATTAATTACTTCACTATTACAGAGAAACCATTCATTATTTCACTATTACAGTTTTCTTACTAACATATTCACAGGCACAGATTGAAGGAGCCGCACACAGGATCTATCTGGTACACCCCAGGGCACTGCAAGCACATGTATTTCATTGCACTTTCCTTGAAATAACAATAAATACGGCTTTGTTTAGTGCACAATTACGAATCACTCAGCAAGACGAACTGAGACTTCCGGTTGTGTTATGAAGTGGTTCAAGAGCATCTGTTCCTCCCATGATATTCTGCTTCTCGTAAATCACTTAGAAAAGCCAGTCAAGGAAGATTTTCATAATTAAAGGATCTCTAGCTTCAGAGGGCTGGTGAGCTTAAGGACGTCACGACTTTAGCAATCACTAATGACTGTTAATGCTTTTCAATCAGTTTTCACTTTCAAGCGCTGTTGATTTGTTTTTTGTTTTGGTTTCCCTTCTATTAAAGTAACTGGAAAAGAGTAAGATTAACAAATTCCAAACAGAGGCAAAGCCTAAAGCCCTGCTCRGTTACTCAAAGCAGCAAGCACAAAAGTATAGAAGGTCTTCGGAAAATTATTTCCTAGGATAACACTTGCTGATCATTTAGTGTATTTGTCCAGTAAGGGAAAGTGAAATAAATGGCAAGCACCTCCTGCTTTGCCAGGAGACAGTGAGACTATATTCCAGGAATCTACGTCAGCTCAGGTAGTTATTGATGGCATTCACATACAAAGTTATAAAAACAACATTTATATTAACTCTTTATGTTTATAACTATTATTGAAACAAGACAATGTTCCTTTTCTTTGATTACATGACCATATTTAAAAAAAGGGTTTTATTTTTTTAATTAAACGTTTTGGGTTTGAGTCATTAATTATTCTTGCAGTCTACTTGAAATTAATTCTCAAGCATGGAGACAATTGAAAATGAGATTAACTGAAATTGGTTTCCAATGGAAAACATGTCTATCTTGGCCTAACTGTACTAATCGGTAGCCCAAGACATGTGAGAACAACAGTAATCAAAGAACAAGGGACTGTGCCATTTTGAACATTCCAAAGAAAGAAGAAGGAATCAAACCTGCTGCAAAACAATGAAATGTTCTGACTAATGGAATAATGGGTGATGGAACAGGTAGAAATCTGAAAATGCGACAGAAAAGCAGACCTCTTCTTAGAACTAGATGCAGAGTTTGTGCTGACTCCAGGAGGCATGTCGCTATAAAAAGAGTCGGCCTCTCCAGGCTTTTTTACATAATCTCCCTGGGGTATTTGTCTAAAGTATAATAAACATCATTGAGTCAGAAAACAAGACAGGCATGAGCACACAAACACACATACACACAAGTATTAGTCTAAAAGAAAGAGGCAAGCATAACGATCATTGAGAAACCTGTTAAACACACACACTAAACATATTAATAAATATTTCAACCTTCAGTGACAACACTGATGAGTATCTTTGACAGTTCAGAAAAGTGGTATGAAGTTTGGGTAGGGGAAAACAAGGAGTATTTCATGAATAAACTCTGATCACTGGTTTCAAAGTGATTAGTTTGTAGTTCTTGAGACACTGGACAATCAAGTTTAGACATTTCCAAGGGCTCGGCAAGTTGGCTTGTACAAGTATCTGAACCAGATTCAGGAGCAGAGCAAAAAGGATTTAAGCAAAAGTGAATGAATTTTCCCTTCTAGATGAGATAGATGGTTTCTCTTTAATTTTTGTGATCATTAATGAATTCAAGAACAGTAATTTGGCGAGTTGTTTAAACATTTGTAGGAGAAAAATTTCCCTTTTGCAGTGATGCTTGTGCCAGAGCTTCTCGTTACTCTTGATGACCACAATAAACTCTTATCTGCCAAGACACTCAAAAATAATACCTCCAATATATGACACCAGTTCATGCTTTCCTAGTAGTAAAAGCTTGGTGTGGACACATGAAACCCTCCAAGCACTACAAACTCCTGATCCGAGCTATGCCACTTTGATGCAGTGAATGCACTGCCAGACAGTAGCTGTCTTAGAGCCAGGCCACTTACAGCTCCACCAAGCTGAAAAATCTCTAATACAGACAGCTAATTTGGAAGTCGRCTATATCATAATACAACAAGTATGTTTATCCATTCAGCCCTGYACTATCCAAGGCATTTTATTTCTACTTGCCACTACTAAGACACCCATTTATCAGAAGGTCAATTCACATTCAGACTGTGTCCAACTGCAGACCTGGACTGGGCTCTAGCTACTCCATGCTTGAATTTCTAATGCTCCTGAGATATTTTAAATATGTAATTATATAGTACATGATTTCCTGACATAATATATTTCCTGACTATTTCTTCTGTCTTTCATGAGTCCCAGTTCTTGCCTCATTCCTCAGGCAGTAAGTACATCAATACTTCTACAACTGTCTGTGCAGTTCAGCTGTTCCCCAGGTTTCTCTTTAACAAACCATCTTCCCACTAGTCAGTCAGAACAGACTTCTCCTATGCATTTGTGTCCTTTAGGCTACATTATCTCAGTTGACAGAATCCTTGATAATTTATCTTTTTTATAACTTCCATTTGACATATTTCAGCCACTAAGTACTGTCAAATATCATTCTGTACATACTGCCTGCACATATTTTAATTGCTTGCTTTCATCTTTATTTAAGGACTAACTGTAAACAATTCAAAAAAGGGCCACTGTGATGGATTTATATTTTTCAATTTATGATATTCTCTTTGTATGCATCCGTAAATTGTGCATTTGTAAATCAGTCTATGGAACTTCTTGAAACTTACTAAACACCTCTAGTTTTCCACTGTCCTCAAAAGTCTCTGATTCTGCTAGTTTCCATTCCACCCATGCTCACAGACACAGCTACAAACCAGCTGCATACTTGYATTTCTCTAATCTGAGGAGATGAAGAAGTCTGAAGTATCTACGATGCAATACAATGGGTTTCTCTTTCCTTATCTCAAGGTTGTAGCCCTGTTCTTTGCCAACGTTGACGTGCCTACAGTGAAGGGACTCAAAGGCAGCTCTACTMTGTATTTGCACAACCAGGGAATTCACTAAAACCCACCAAACCCCAGACCATCAAATTCAGTCTTCCCTGTGGCCAGGTGACACCTACTGTCTATTGTARTGCTTGACTTCAGTATCTGTGCCTGCTCCTATCAGCTAACAGGAGTGTTTGTTGTACATAGAACAAATTTAATCAGCACATGGGCAGGATTTTTCTGCTCCAGGCTACTACTTCCAACCTGCCAGGGGTGGCATGCCTTTCGAGGCAGAAGAAATGGAGAGCAAGCTCAACGGGTGGCAGCAACAAAGTGCTAGCTAGGACCACGAGGTGGTAATAAGAGCAGAAAAACACAGAACATCGTGTCACTATTAATTAATTCTTAGTCTCTCAAGAACATTTTAATCTAATAGCATACTTGCAGTCTCTTTTACTGGAAATATTCTCCCGTTTTCCTAAATAAAACAGTGTATCTATTGAAGGAAACATCATTTTTGCTAATGAGTTTAATGAAWTGAGGATTTTAAGCAATGCATTTGTAGAATAAACACAGGTTTTGTATAGWAATCATTCTATAATGTGTGATAATATCTCATGAGTATATCTTCCAAAGAGCATGTAAATGGGTGAATGAGGGAAAAGAAAAACTATTTTCAGACCTTTCTAGTGATTCATTCCATTACTTTAATCACATACCTCTGTCTTCTGTAATTTCTWTCCATAAAAAAGAAAGAAGAGGAAGAAATATAAATGAGTTATCAGCCTTCATGTATACATGGTGAGTAAAAGGAAAAAAAAAGGCAGACAGAAAAGCTATGTATAAACAAGAATTTTTGTTCAAAATGATTCTACAGAAACCACTTCTGAAATAAGCATATTCATAAATGTGTTAGCTTAGGCTTAGTAGTTGATGACTACACYCAGCACTGAGTTTGAGGTGCAGCTCATGATGAATGTAGGTCTATTTACCATGGGACTGCTCCTGAAAGGTGCCTTATTGATACTGCTTCCCTACTGTCCCTTGAGTTTGACGGACGCATAAAGAGTTAACAACCGAAACCTCCAAACTGCACGGACTCTGTCAGTGCAGCAGAAAARTCATGGAGAAACTTTGAGTACTTCAGGGAAGTGGGAAGTCTTGTGGAGGCAGCGCAGTCTCACTTCACTAAAACTGGAGAACACCCAACTCACTGAAGAGCTGCTGCAAAACACTCAATAAGGGACCAAAACTCATCTTGCTGACGATGCAAAGGGCAATAATCTTATGTGACTTGCCTCAAGATCCATGAAGGATCACCTTATAAGGAAGGCCACCAAACAGTCACGTTCTCCTTCCCTGAGGGTACCAAAGGCAAGGTATACTCTATTTCATTGCATTAATTTCTAGCTGCTATTTACTACTTGGTAAGTCAATTCCTATATAGCAGTCACAGCAGTTAATGGTGGATATTGTTATCACGAAGATCTTGCACTCCTGAATAAAATCAACTAAAACCCAGTGCTTTTTGCACCTCTGGATTATTTTACCGTCTSCTTTAACAAGGTAGCCTGACAGAGAAGATACCAGCAAACATGTGGTTGTGCAATCGAGTGAGGTCAGCTCACTGAAAACTCGTCTTTACCACCCCCCAAGGTCATTTTCAGTCCTGTCAGGAAGCTCATCCCAAAGACTGCATGGCCACAGTGCCAGCAGAAGTGCAGATGGATGGCACAGGAGGGAGACAAGAGCAGGACTTGTGGTGCCAATGCAACCCTGGATGGCCCAACCTCAGATGGGGTTCGCTGGATGGACCACTGCCATCTAAACACATGTTGATAAAATCTGGGAACTGAAGCTATTGCTTCAATATTGCTAGTAAAATTATGCAAGTCACTGGCTAAATCTGATCTGAGAAAACTAACTCTGGAAAAAACAAACACCACAGRARGRTGAACTTCTCCAGCCTCATCCAAACAYGGGTGACTTTTCTGTGGGGGAACTTTCTGTGGGGACTTTTCTGTGCCTTAATTCTTTCTATAACACAAGCAAAAGAACTAAAATTTTCCAGTTCTAGAAGAAATTCACAAAGGAAGGGAAACTGAAGAACAGTCATACTAAAATAATCCACTTTTACTTTCAGTTAGCAGCACAAGGGCAACTCTAGGTTACATGAGAGCTTGAACCGTATTTGCAAATTACAGATTTCTCTCTCAACAGAACACTGAAGCACCTGCTTGAACTAATTTAGGGTTAGCTGACTGAATATAAACATCTGCTGAAAGAGGCCTCTGGTTCAATGCTTTGCTGACTGAGGGCCTATCTTCCTACGCTTACTTTGCCATTAAGAGAGATTTGGAATTGAGTCAAATCCCACTCTTGTATTTTCTTTGACAGATATATTAAAATCATAACCTGATCATCTACAAAAAAGAAATACAAGAAATATATTTCATGTCTGCATCAAGMTCTCTGAAAACAAAAGCCCATACACATGTACAAATTGACTAAAAAATGCTATTGCTATCAAAATTTCACAAAGTAAACACAATTCAATATGGAGTTTTATATCATGTTCTGAAGGTTCCCTTCAGAATGCAGTTAGCTAACAGATTAAACTAACATTTTTAAATTTTTTAAAAATTTTAAATAAACTTTTTTAAGAACAACAACAATTTACTTACTTGTAACCCCAAGCAGTTATTCCTAAAATGAGAGCCAACACTAAAATGGTGCCAGCAATTGCCCCTATTATTATGTTTGTGCTAACAACACCTGGAAAAACAAGAAAAGGGAAATATGCAGGGTTTTAGAAGAAAAGTATATAAAAAAACAAGAAAACCTGTTCGGACAACTCATATAACGCTGATTAATTGYAACCCATGATAGAAATCTGAAGTATAGCCAGGGTACAGAATGATAATTTGCTTTATTTGCTCCTATTTCCTTTAAATKAATCTAGTATATGTGAAAGCTCTGTCAGTTACATCAATATATTACTGATATAGTTAAGCTGATGTAATTACAGTGATACCACCTGCCCACTACACACATAATTGTATTGGAATAAAAGTGACTTTTTTTGGTTTAAATATCATTATAGCTGAATAAACTAGCTGAACATACCCTCCCGCTTACATGCAAGTCAAAAGATGAATAAAAAATTTTGCTCAAAAAAMACAGAAGTATAAAACCCGTGTGCAAACATTTGGCACAGTGACCACGTTACAAAAATTTAACTCCATGACCAGATGCCAAATATATAARTAATTTTACCTTTCCACCTAGATATGAAGAGCCCTAGTATGTTTTTGCTTGTCCTGAACAGTTAACATACTCAGCAAGACCACTCAGATGGAGCAAGCAAGGTGCAACGAGATGCACCTGTGCAAGTCCTGAGTGTTGTATCACATGCTCATGGGACCACACTGCAAGACTGAGACCACAAGCACAGAAACCAAGCAGTCAAGCCGAGGAGGGAATGAGCCTCTCAAATGATGCTCCATGTTGCATGCAAGGTGAAAGAGTAGGAGATSTAGCTTTGCTTAATGAACACTCCTCAAACCCAAGCTTTTCAAATTATCAACAAAAATTGCAAGTACATACCTTTTCTGAGGGCCTCCTTATCAAAATACATGTCATCTTTGATATGGGTACTGCAGTCATCTCCTCCCCAAAATCGGTCACAGACACACTTTATTTCATTGCTACAAACCTGCATCCAAAAATGTAGATTTTTTTGAAATCTGATGAAATGGTTAATTTAAAACAATACAGYGAGTTTTAATGCCATGCAGAAGAGCTAAGATGCCACAAGAGAATGATTCTTTTGAGTTCTGGTCTGCTCTAGGGACYTGGAAATTGTTTCAAACCCTATCAGGGACAAAGGGACTCTGAACTGACCAGAGTGCACCAATCCACACCAAACTCATGAGCTGAGCACCAAGCACAGAAGTCAGCTCCCTGCTCTCTTCTCTAGTATCTCTCAGCCAGTAAAATCCAAAGACTTTATGACCATATTCAGCTTGTGATGCATTACATGGGGAGTTAAAAAGAATCCGGAAGAACAGAGACCCAGGTTTCTCAGAGGTGGGCAATAAAACATTTTCCCAAGWTAATTGTTTATTATTATTTATTATTTCTCCAGTTTATTATCTCCTAAACTGTTCTCCATAGTGGTCKGTGATAGGACAASGGGCAATRGTTTTAAACTAAGACACAGGAAGATTCATCTCCATGTGAGGAAGAACTTYTTCACTGTGAGGGTGATGGAGCCCTGAAAGAGGCTGCCCAGAGAGGCTGTGGAGTCTCCTGCTCTRGAGATCTTCCAAACCYGCCTGGATGCCACCCTGTGMCCCRTGCTCTRGGKGTSCCTGCTGGAGCAGGGGGGTTRGACTAGATGATCTCTAGAGGTCCCTTCTAACCCTAAAGATTCTGTGATTCTGTGATTGTCTGAGGAAATATGAATCAAGTTAGATGAAGCAATGGTAAGAGAAACAACTGATTGGGTTTTTTTTGTTTGTYTGTTTTCTTTTAAAGAACTTCTCTTACTGTGATCTATTACTTTGGATGCCCTGACTATAATGTGTTACATGTATTTATATGCTCTCTTCCTCCTTTCTTTTCAAGAGCTTCCCCAGTATAGACTTTTTTTTGCTACAGTTATGGCTTCCTGAAAGATCTGACAAGCACTCTGCACAACACCAGACACAGGGAGAATGGCAAAAAGGATTACAGAATATGAAAACATACACCATGCCCTGAACAAATTTGGTTTTCTGTGGTGCCTGGGCAGGTGCTGAAGTTGAAGGACTCGGTGGGGAGACACCGATGCTCCAAGCACACCATGTTGGGCCCGCACGGTGTCCCGTTCTCCACATAGCCCAGGTCCGTCTCCTCATCCAGCTTCACGTGGCCACCACTGCAAGACAATCAAGAAGACCCTGGAGACCGTGTGTTGCCACCAGATGGGGCTGCTTGAGGAAGCCGCTGGTATCTTGTCCGATACCTCAATTTCTGTTTGTATTATTTGATGTGCAGAATCAGGAAAGAAATACCAGTTTACTTATCTATCCGATCTACTGTAAAACAACCCAAAGGCAGTATATCTACACCAAACAATAAAACAGGAAAAATAGAGACCATTTTTCTTGTATAAGAGCTGCTGTTGGAAAAAAACACTGATTTTACTTGTATAGGACTATATTTCGTCTCACAACTGTGATTCAGCTAACATACAAAAACTTATTMAGCTGCCAGTTAGCTCTGGCTATTCAGGTGTATGTCTAAGTATGTTAAGTGCAYGAAGTACTTTACAAACTTTAAGAAATGTAGTATCAAGAGAAGAACATTAAGCCAGTACAGGCAAAATTAACTACTGCACAGAGGGCCCAACAAAACAGCGTATGATGCTGATGCACAGTCACATTCSACAAGTTTAACAAGGCTGAACTGAAATAATGATTACAGAAAAGTTACCTGCAATTGTATACTTTTCCAAACTGCAAGACTGATGAYGTGATTTCACCATCCAACTCTCCAAGTCTGGGCACACTAGATATGTTGGAGCACAGAAGGTAACCACAAAGCACATCCCTGTATTCAGAGGTTAAACAGACATTCATGGAAAAGAAAATTCAACACAAATGGGCATTTAAAATAAATGTGTTTTTCTTCACCTACTTTATGACACATCTGCTACTTCTTGCCTTCTCTCACTGACAGAAATTCCCATAAATAAGGCTCTGTTTCCCAAGAAAATGATCCTCCTCTGAGCTTTGACTAGGGACAGAAGCTTTTTTACAAAATATTGTCAAAAATGGTCTGAGTAACAACAAAAAGGCAGCTGTCAGGAACACACCATACCAAACTGATTTAGTAACCTATTAGGATACAGTAACAGGCCAGATAAAGCAGCAGCAGTAGAATGCAGCGTTCCCTTTCTAAGGGAAGCAGAGAAACAAAGTTTAACTGCAGCSTTGCAGGGCACTTCTACAGACTGTGTGCAGAGACTGGGCACCGYCAATTAAGGGGTGTTTCATCGAGGGTCCTGCAACCGCTTTGGTCTCAGCACTTTAARAAGAATAAGGGTCATCAGGAGGCAGGTCAGAAGACAGAAATGAGGATGGCTCATAGCTGAAGAGAGGATAGGGACAGGAATAGAAAACATCATCTGTGAGAATGAAAGGAGCTATGCTTTTCAGCTTAAAGAGGAGAATATTTGGGGAGAGATCYGAGACCAGGCTTCAGATATTTAAAAGACTGCTGTAAATGGAGGAAAAATATGCTTTTTATGTCTATACCAACAGCACAAGAAACGCAGCTTTAAATTGCAAAGGAACAGGTCAAACACTAAGGAAAACATCCTAATGACAAATTGCTGAAGATTTTTGAAGACCAAACATGTCACAYCTGTAACATCACAGGTGCAGCTAATTTTGCCTTGGTGCAGAGGGATGCACTAGAAGACTTCCCAAGACCCATTTCAACCACGTTTTCTACATTTATGCAACTGCTTCTTCAGGAGRTACTTGCACTTAAGCAGACAGGTGCAATGCCTGTAAAAATACAGTTCTTTATACAGAATAATATAGGACTTTGCAAAACAGAAAATGATCAAACATGCATCAAATAGATCCTAAAGGGACCCATGACTTTCTTCAGACTTAAGGCCCAACACTTAGATTTGAAATACTCATGAGAGGTGACAGCACTTGGAAACACACCACACCAGTCAGGACAGAGCACTTTCAACTGAAARCTCTCTTTGCAGCAGGGAAGATTCATGACCCAATTCCAAGCGATCCCAAAGCTCAGACAGCGCTTTCTTGTTTGAGATCCTATCCTCTAGCTGCCCCTCTCCCTCAGCACTTTAACTAGMGTTTGCAGATGATGACCTGACTCCTCAGGAATCCTCTCTGTACGGAGGCCTTTACAGCTCCTTTATGCCAGCTAAAGAACAGGAGCAGGGATAAAAATCTCACAGCAGCTTTTCTGAATGGAACAACTTACTGTTTATTGCACTGTATCCAAGAATCTCTGTCTCTTCCACAGTTTCCTTTCTCAGTCCCTTCAATATTCAGTTTCTCGTAGCAGTACCTGTCAGCAGCTGTCACTTCTAAAAACAGAAACAAATCTCTTCTAAGATGATGAAGACTTTTAAAAGCAAGGTCTTTGGGAAACAGGGATGCACAATCAAAGCAGGCRGGGCTTCCCAAACTGTGGAGTGCAGGATCATGGTCTGCAGCTGCTCTGTGAAACTCTGCCAGCTGTGCAGTGTTTCCAGAGAACCGTGTCAGGCTGGCACCCCACGACTCTTAGGATTTTGTACAGATTGGCCATGCTTTGCTGTTCCAAAACATCTGGAGGCCACTGGAATAAATCACATATGAGTGCAGGGTCTTTAGGTGACTATTAACGAGAAATTAAACCCAAGGCTTCAGAATAATAACCAGTAGGTTGAACAACACTAGAGAAAGAGTTTGAAAAGAGGGAAAGAGAAGGAGAAGGAGAAGGAGAAGGAGAAGGAGAAGGAGAAGGAGAAGGAGAGAACATGTGTTACTTGTCTCTCCTCCTTAGCTGCCTGTCTATCAAAGCAATGTTATTCAGCAAAGGATACTGTGGAAGTACCGTACTTCGGCACAAGCCCAGAAGGGCCTAATGTCCTCACAGGRGTGACCAGGTAGTCAGACAGACCTGCTCTAATGAGATTTCCAAATTAACTAGTCCCATTTAGGCAATCATGCTAAACGGAATAAGCTTTCAAACAGCATCAGACCTTTTTGAGTCAGACTCCAAACTAAATTTGAGCTAGACTACCGTAAACTTTTTGTGGCTTGTGTAAGAAACTCAATATTGGTTGCACTCCCTCGGTCTCCCAACATGAATTATACCATTCAAAGGGTTATTTATCTGAAAAAGGCCCTGTGTAAACAGATCACTGCAAGTCCAGGCTGCAGAGTGTTGATGTAATTGTGTAAAATATCTGACATTCAACAGTGGTAGTTCATTTAACCTAGCAGACATTACTGTAGGCCTTCAAAATGGGGAAAGGTAAGCTATAACAGGCACCTTTTGAACTACAATACAACATATTCCCTTGTTTTCCAATTATAAAATAACTAAACCTCTATTAAGCTTGGTACATTGCCAATCAAACACATAACATTACAAAGTGAGAAGACAATTAGAGAAATCTTGCATTTGGAAGGACGAAGGGAAGTATATACTTTATCATCCAGAAAAAGAGAATCACCAATTTCTTCCTATTAGTATATGGTTGTTATGCAACATATCTAAGTTCATTGAAATTTAGGCAGGTTAAACTGAATGTTAGCTAAATATATATTTTGTTTTCCAAAAAAAACCCAGTATCACTCTCAGCAGTAGACGTTTTTCCAGAACCCTCTGTCCTTTAAACAAGCTCTGTAGTCTAAATGCTGATCTGCAGAGCTCTCCTTATACACTATCCATTACAATTTCTTTTATCTTTCTTCCATTCAGCTAAGGCTATCTGTCTGAGTAATGCACAGTTCCTGCCTGTAAAAGTGAGGGAACCACTGTCTTACGAAAAAAGCGAAACATTGAACTACAGAACTATACTRCCACAGAACTAACAAAAGAATTATGTAGATAGCAAGAGGATGCAAAATACAAATTTAAAGAATTGTTCTTAAAGTTTGAGGACTCCAATATTTGCCCCAAAGGAGAGGGGAGAGAAACAAAAAAAAAAACCCTAAAGCTAAAGAGTAAAGTTCAAAGGCGAGCAGAGTTCAGCCACAGCATATAGTCCCAGACGCTTTTCTCTCTTTTCGAACGATTACAAAAGTCTCTTTCCATAATCATTCTCAGATAAGGTAATATTTCAAGCCACATGACTGATAAYCACCTAGAAATATTATTTACTCACTTTCACCCCAGATATATTTACACTGTCGGTCCCTGGTTTTACATCTTCCTCCAAAACAAATACCCTAAAGAGAAAGGACACAGAAATAACCTTAACATGCAAACTTATCACATATGCTCTAATGTAATGAGGTAAACATTTAATATGTGGTTTTGCTTTCTAGGTTGTTTATTTAAATGTTTAGTACTCAATTAATAAAACCCCAAATTCAGTAATGTCAATAGAAATGTCCCAAATKACTTCCAAAATTCTAAGCCAAATTCTAAATACAAGCCATCTATAAAAGKCATCTAAAATGCAAAAACAAAACAAACAAAAACCCTCAAGTGTTTATTACCTGTTTGTTATCACATGAATATCCATCCATTTTATGAATATTTGGAGAACACTACAGGAAAAGAAAAGAACTGATAGATAATTCAGACAATGATGAAAACAAAGTCTACAACAAAGGAGATGTTTTGCAAATGGAAAATCATTTAACTATCATGCTTTTCTTCTGGACACATAACAGGTTCAGTACAAGTTATATATAATTTACTATACAAAAGAGTGTCATTCACATTGTCTACAGGTATTTGCATTTCTTGGACAGAAGAATTAAAAGTCACCTGACTGGAATTTCCTGTGCAGTTCTCTGCAATGTCGCAATCATTCACAGCTTCTCGGCACAAAACTCCTTTTGGTTCAAACTAAAAAAAAGGGACAGAAAATCAGTGTCTTATTTTCGCTGTATATCATTTTGAATGCAATAATTGCTAGAGTTTGATTTAAAATTAAGAAAAAAAAAAGGAAATTTCCCACTGCTGACTGAAATGGAGAGGCTTTCCTTTGCTCAGTGAGGCCTTCCAACAGTCAATCCACAGGCATTTACCGCAGAGCCTCCACTCCCAGAGGCACCGTCAGTCATGGGCACTGAGCACGGGACTTGCCAGGAAAGCACCAAGCCAGGACCCAGGACTCCTGATGTCTATCAAACCAGCACTGCAGATGGTTTGTGGCACTATCCGGGCCAGGCCATTTCATGTGTTTGTGACTCCTTTATCAGTCCGTGTAGAACAGGGGACACAAGCCTAGCTTTCTTTGAGAACTGCTTTAAAATCTACAGGTAGAAAGAACGCCACAGAAACTACTCATAAATGTATTGGATTCCTTATGATTTGACATCAATTTCTAAACTGACCAGATACTTAGCAATGAAAAATGTACCAGTGACCTCACATATGCATTTGCAATCTGACTTCTGCAAAGTCTCAAGACCTGTAAAAGGAGGTAGACATCCCACTAAGAGTGACTATCTGCACTTAGCTTGGTCAGAATCACTCTTCCCTATCCAGTCATGTCACTCCACATAGACATATTACAGCAATCTTGTTTTCCCTGGAGGATTCCTTTACTTGAGCTACCCAGTTCATTTTGCAGTTCTTTGATTTTTTTGTTTTCTGAATCTGGATGCACATTTAGAAGCTGCCATGAACTAGCAGGCATCCAGGGAAGACCTAGATTTTATGACATTCTCTGCCACAAGTTCATCTTTCCCCCAAMGATGAAAAATCCTGAGGGACACTAATATTGGAGATATCCTGAGACAAAAGGATGTAGACTATTGTCACTGTGTTTTGTCTGCAATCCCACTTCCACTCCTGCTTTCCAGCAGGGCACCATAGAGGAAGGTAACTTCAGGTATGAGAACTACTAGAATGAATTATTTTGGCTCAAAGTCTTTTGAATTGCCCTGATTAACATTTYCTCAGTATATGCTTTGCAAAATACTGCCCTTTGCTTCATCAGCTGACATGTAAGACATCCTGGAAATGACCTGTTGGCAAAAACATGTGCATGTCTGAGCAAATAGGTCTAATGGAATCGCATGGGATTTTCAGCTGATTCAAACAGAAACGAGAAGACTTTGATTCTCCCCTGTGTTTGACCACAACCCCTGCTTTAAGATATCAAGTCCAAAAGACAGAGAACAGCCGAAACGGACGAGCTTTCACGCGAATCTCTGATTCTATGAAATCTGTCAGGAGAGGAGGAGCAGGTGTGGGAAG
>PTEX01000053.1:1543166-1633732 GCA_003342815.1 Eudromia elegans | reverse complement strand
TGTGCCGCGGTGCCGCCCACAGTCCCCGCGGGGCCCCGGCGCAAGGACAGGAGGAGCAGGTGTGGGAAGGCACACGCGTGTGCCGCAGTGCCGCCCGCAGTCCCCGCGAGGCCCCGGCGCGAGGAGAGGAGGAGCAGGTGTGGGAAGGCACACGCGTGTGCCGCGGTGCCGCCCGCAGTCCCCGGCGCGAGGGGCACGGCGCGAGGAGAGGAGGAGCAGGTGTGGGAAGGCACACGCGTGTGCCGCGGTGCCGTCCGCAGTCCCCATGAGGCCCCGGCGCAAGGACAGGAGGAGCAGGTGTGGGAAGGCACACGCNGGCCCCGGCGCAAGGACAGGAGGAGCAGGTGTGGGAAGGCACACGCGTGTGCCGCGGTGCCGCCCGCAGTCCCCGGCGCGAGGGGCACGGCGCGAGAGGAGGAGCAGGTGTGGGAAGGCACACGCGTGTGCCACGGTGCCGCTCGCAGTCCCTGGCGCGAGGGGCACGGTGCGCTTACCCGGCACTTCCTGCAGCAGAGCCCGTTGCTGCACTGCGAGCCCGCCGTCAGCGTGCACACGCTGCAGCACTCGCCGCCCTCGCTGGCACACTCCTGGGGGAAACACACACACAGCTCGTCACCCCACAGGCCTCTACTCCTCGTTGCTTTAGTGCACTTCTGGAATAGACTTTAGCTAGGCCTCTAAGGCACCTGAGGACATACCAAAAATAAAACAACAAAAACAAAAAGGACCACCAACAAGCACTGTGAGGACTAAAGACTTTTGCGCTGCTATATAGGAAATAATTGTATTAACTTCAGCACCACCAAATACCTTCTCAAACACCAATTCTGCCTGATTCTGCAGGGGTAGCTATTGCTGTTACTGTTTAAGATTTACATAGTGATAAAATCTAAAAGCTGGCCCACAGCGTGGGGACCACGTTGTGTTAAACATGATGGAAAGAGGTAAGACATGAAGAATCCCAGGCCTTTAGCACTGCCTGTCTTCTCAGACTTAATGCTATAGGCAACAAAATGTCCTGGAGAATCCAGTTACTATTTTACAGCAAACTGCACTTACTGCAATAGTCCCACAGTCACATTCTTCTCCTTCTTCCACAAAACCATTGCCACATTCTGGAGGATCCAGAAGCTACAAAACAAAATTAAAAATCAAAGAATGTGTCTTTCCCAAGGGAACCGCTGACATATTCCTTCTGTACAACATGCTTCTTTAGCTGGCACTCCAAACGTATTACCAAAAACAAAGCACCCACTCTGGGAGAATCAGGTTAGAAATAACACAAACAAAACATGCAGAGAATAAACAACCCAATTAGTTATTTCAGCAACTCTGCAGAGCAATATGGCATCAGCTATGTTAGAGTGCCATTTCTATGGCAGATTCAGTCTGAGCAGAGGCCACAATCAAGAGTAAGTATGACAACAAATGAAAAAATATAAACAATACGGCGCTATCATTATAGTCAGAGGGGCTGCAAGTGTTGTTGAATCCAAGTGATGATAACTGAGTCCTAGGCTGACTTCTGTATTAACTATTAGAAGGAAAAGCCATAAAAATTGTCCTTCAGAAGCAAACAGCACAGAAATAAAGGAAGAGGCTATCATTCTGATTCAGTCTTTGCTGCAGTTAGATGCTGTTCTCTTCTCTTTTCCTATACCATGTTTTTGAATTTGCAACAGTTTTCAATAAGGATGCGTCACAGCAAGACAAGAAAGGACGGCTGATAACGCTGCTGCTCTTCTCCACTTCCCCTTCCTCCTAAAGCTGCAATGTTAACAGTCTAAATCTGTGTACCTGTAGTAGCAATAATTTCCTATCCTAGAGGCAGGATTTATCCACCATTTTTAATATGAATTCATATTTTTCTCTCTTTTAATGAATTCTTATACTTGGTTTGTGATTCTTCAACATGGAAAAAAAGGAAAGAAAAGCTTTTCTTGGGGCATAAGCAAACATAACAGCAGCTTTTATTACATAAATCAGAAGGTATATAAGGTACTTAAGCACCAAGGCAGATCCCATGATTGTCCTTCCAGCTCTCCAGTTATACTAGGATAATTCCTGGAACCACGGTGCTTGCAAGGGGTCAATGTGCTCAGCTCCCCTCTTGCTGCTGCTGCCAGGAGCCCACGGGCCACAGGGTCACCATGCACACGTCAGCGGGGCCACAAACCAGCCCGAGGTCCATGGCACGGCGTGACGTGCTGTTATTAGACACCTCTCTGAAATGGAAATTTGACTGCAACTTGAAATGCATGGGTAGAACACTACATTAAATATATGCAAGTCATTTTCTTTAAGAATTATTAAATAGTCTTTAAAACTGCTCGCTTCCTATATATTTTCCCAGACATCTTAATTTCTCCACCATCTCTAAGTGTGCTGTACAAGTAGACTGAAAAACAGGGAGTCCTGTCATAAAATGTAGGGCMAATTTGCAGCAGAACAGGGCCAACTAAATATTAAACTGAAGAAAAAACATGAAAGCAAATTAGATCTATTTTCACTATGTCTTTATACAATTCAGTTCTGCATTAGAAAGAGCATTATGCTCCATATGCTCCAGTGGTCATTGAAGTAATTTTGAAGATCAAGACTGTGGAACACTGGAGAATGCTGCACCTTCACACATCATATTTTCTTTATTTATATTATATTATATTATATTATATTATATTATATTATATTATATTATATTATATTATATTATATTATATTATATTATATTATATTATATTATAACACATACATTTATATTTTACCACTCTTGCTGGGAAACATGTTTAATAGTTTTGAGAATTGGACAGACACCCATTCTTAATAGCTTTAAGACAACTCAGATAATACCTGGAAGATCAATCACATCTGACTTCCACATTTTCACATCTCATGAGAAAAAAAATGCAAATGCTGCTAATCTGAATTGAGATGAAAGTAAATTGTTTTTCTTTTTGTTCAAGTGACAGATGTGCAGTRAACATAATTGCCAAACAAGCCCAAGAAAGGTAATATTATATCACGGAAAGAATCCACTCAACAAAAAATCCAAACCATCAGCATTTCTCTTTGCCTGTAATGAGATGGAAAAAGTACATTACTAAAATGCAGAGATGTGTTAAAAAATGAAAGGCCATATATCTCATCAATGAATTACATTGCTCTTTTGCAGTCTTAATAATAGGTACTTCCATGAAGCTTTTTGCAGAGATAAGTAGATACAAACTTTTGCTTACAGTCAGCAAAATAGAAGATGATGTTTTCTGTGTGAGCCTCCAGAGGTGGCTTTCAGTAGGTGCCAAGCACCAGGAAAAAAAAAAAAAAATCTCATTCCTATTTATTAATAACATCGGTTGTTTCATGATAAGAAATATTCAACCTGCAATTCTTAAGCTACCCAGACTTGATGCCTTTTCTCCCACTTTCTCCAATATTTACTGAAATTCTGTGAAATCTGTCAGAAGTTGTACTTTTTCCTCAGCCGCTCCAGAGGGAACTTACTGTCTCTTTGTCTTAACCTGTCTTCTTTGCTCATTGACACATAACCACTAAAGTAGAGGTTAACATTAAGTATATAAAGGAAAGAGTCACAACAGAGGCRAGTGATGATTTGTGCATCCAGAGAACTCACTGGAAAGTTTCTAGGATCTCTATTACATCCTCGGGGCAGATGTGAAACAAACAAAAAAATGGCTTCAGCTTCCAGAGATTTGCATCAGAAGACAACAGTTCATAGCAAATTAGGATCAGTCATGCAAAGTTTACCAGACACCAGAAACCCCAGCAAGTAAATTCAACAACACACTGTAATTACAATACACAAGAGAAAACTGCATTAGCATTAGAGATGATTCTAAATCTAAGCCTGGACGAACTCTGTTGGGCATAAAATCAACTGTTAAAAATTATTTGAATTCAGTTAAATATGAWTAAATATGATTGTCAAACTGCTGTGAACTAAAATCATCCACTTTCACCAAACTGTCACCAGGAAATCTGGAACTTACAGAGAAACAGAAATTTCAAAATTAAAGAGTTTTTCTTCTCATCATATTGCTTTTACTCTTCTTGGATTCTTAAAAATTAGAAATATAATAGAAGTAATACTCAAAAATAAGGTAATATTTACCTTGGTGGGTTTATTRAAAAGGCAGGCTCCACCTCCACTGTTCAAAAATTCATGATACTCTTCAATATCACACTTGGAGAACTTGCTTGGCAGATAATACCTGCAAAGAAGTGAGACAGCAGGATTATTTTCTGTAGTGCTTTTTGCAGTATATCTTCTTTCTTCAAAATAGGGGGATGAGAAACAATATAGCTAAATTCTAGGAAAAGTGCTAGTGTARTGTCATGGTTCAGAACCAAGATAAAGATATCTGCTTGTAACTCATTAAGATCCTATCCACAGGGAAATAATTTTCCACTAAGTAACTTGAGTTATTTTTATACTTAGGTCCTTAGTCACAAGAGTATTTATGCATCCATCAAGTTTTGGAGTTAAAGTTCTCCTTCTGCCATGCTTATCACTGGATAAAAGATATTAGTGAAAGTGCTATATAAAGTAATCCTGCAGTAATTCCTGCCAGGAATGATGGCTTGCAAAGCATAGACAAAGATTTTAGACAAAGAATTTAAAGACATTAAAGAAGAAGTTACTTTTTACAAGAAATGTCAGATGATTCTCAAATTTGTTTTTAACCTGTTAAAGGCAACCAGAAAAATCCTATTTCATAAGTGTTTAGGTAAAGAAGACTTAAAAAAGGCGTATATCTGCATGTCCAAAGAGCCTTGAATGAAGTATGCTTTTTTTGTTCACAAATTGTACTGACCACAAAGCTATTAGAAAAATGTATATGTCAGAGTGAAATACCTTTAAAAATGCGAAGCACTGTCTGTACTTAAGCTATAGCTTAGTTCATATGCATGACAGAAGACAGTTCTGTAATATAAAAAATTAACCCAAATAAACACTCTAGGAATTCTGATGAAATTTAACCTAAAATCAAAACTTTCCCAATACACTAAAAGTCAATCTTCATGAAATCTCTCTAGTGACTTTGTGGGCAGATGTGTACAGACGTCTAAAGCGGGATCACTGGCTTTTTCATATATTACACAAACTGGGGGTAAAAAAAAGAAAAATACATATGAAAGTTTATTAAGAATGACAGAAAATGAGATATASGTAAGAAATTTAATCACAGCAATTCAAGAACTTAGATGTGTTACTATTTTTCCCCTACTCAACAGCAAGTTCACAGAAAATAAAAATGATTCTGTTTCTTTCACAAAGAACTGAGTTTTCTGTTGAGCTGTTGGTCTTCGTGTATCCAACTGGCAGTCACTATAAACCCTCTCATATTCTCCAATTATCCCACATGATCTCATATTTCTTCAAAAGTGATTCTTTCTAAATATGTTGTACAAATAATTTAGTTTTTGAAAAATAATTCACAGAAAATATTCCACTGGRACACAAAAGGTATCTACTTGCAGGCTTTGCCTTTATGGCACTGTATGAATGACATGAATGTCCTCTGGGGAAACGCTTACCCTGTGTCTCCCATTATGCAGCCAGACCACATGTCTTCACACTTACATTCACCTGACAATAAAAAAATGAAGTAAAATATTCACATCGAGGCTTGTAAGAGTCCCTAATTAATACATTTCTTATCAAAAAGTTACATCGCAGTCACCTCAYTTTACATTTAAATATAATCTGAAAAGAATCTTTTGCTGTTTCACTGCTCTTCTTAATTCAAACACGTATGTGCACACTCACCAACTTTATTCCACAGCCTGTACCTTCTCTATGGAATTCTGGGCTTTGAAAACCTGTCTTGTTTGTCCTTCCTTCTCTTAAGTGMAGTCAGAGGAAACTGCACGGTCACTCTCAGGCACCTACGAACCATAAGTCAGCTCTCTTTCTTTCTCCAAGGCTAAGTAATGGATTTCAAAATTTTCAGAGCAAAAAGATCTTTTAGCCAACCTTAGAATTTCTTAGTTCTTTTTTACTTCTAATGTCAGTGTAACTGGAGAAACCTCTGCTTAAAAAAGGTGCACCCGAAATGCACAGCGCAGTTTGCAAACACAGCAACGTACGGGGACAGAGCGGCCGACTCCTCCACCCTGGCACCTTCCCTTCCTGCCTCCTTTCCCCGTGGACTCGGTGGCAGAGCCAGTCCCTGCAGAGCTGGCTGGGATTGCTCTGCTCTCCCCTTTGGGTTCCAAAATGGTATTTTGTGCACATTTCTATGCATGGGCTCTCCGTGGCTGACTTTTCCATTCTTTTTCTGTGCATTACTGTAGCACATGTATATCAGTTTACTGCTTTGTAGAAGAATAACTGAAGAGGAAATGAGGCTCTGCCCATTAATTTTGTTTTCCCTTCCTCCCCCTAAAAACTGGTGCTTTTGCTCTGCTCAGCCACAAGACAGGGSAAGTCACGGCTTTATTTTCACTTTCCTTCTGCTCCCACATTAAGTTAATAATGTGCATCTGGAAAATGAGTGCTGAACCTSCAGGTAGCACAGAACATCTTTCCTGCATTTTGGAATACTTGTCAGAATATAATTATGTGAACCTTTATATGCAGAAACATCTTTGCATTACCTACTATCTTTACAATGGCTGAATATAAAAACCAATCTAAAAGAGATTTCTATCATTCAACATAGTAAGTATATTATTTTTTTCATATGCTTATTTTTAAAAAATTGTAGTAACCTTGCTTTTCTCATCAGCTACATAAGAATCCATGGCCTAATAATCTAAGTGCTCCATCATCCAAATAGTTTTAAAACCATATGAATATTTTAATCATCCACTGTCCTCAATGTGCTGGGAGTTTGTTCAATGTGAAACAGTGAGGGTGAGATGCTTGTGGGGGAAGATCTGAATAAAGGAGCTGCAGGTAAACAGGGCTTAGTAAGAAGCTGAATACCAGGTTATAGTAAGACATTTGGTAGCAGCACCAAGGTAAATAGAGGAGATTCGGGTAATATATAACAAGAGAAATGGACTCAAAGCAAAGAGAGGCAAAGCTATGAGGTAAGAACCACCCTGCATCACAGCAGTGATGTTCTATAGAGGAAAATYTGTGTTATGTCAGTCTTTCCTCATGTTATTACAAGAAAAGTAAAAAATTTCAAATATTGTGAGAGCCAGGAATATAGAAGTCATATGAGACACTGTTAAGTTCCTCCATCTGTTTAGATCCTTTCAAGAGAGGGTGAAAAAGCAAATGAACTTACCACTTAATACTTTCCTTCTGTCTGAGAAAATGCCAATATTTTGGGCTAAAGTCTGTGCCAGTGTAACTGCCATTAAGTCTGTTTTTCCAAACTGAAAGAAAGAAGGCAGGAACACTAATTAATGAGATACAAGTAGCTCAGATACAAGTAGCTCAGGTGGTTTTCTCATTCAAAGGCAATATTTTCAGGCAAAATCAGACACAAAGTGTTAGAGCTCCTTACTACAGCTACCTAGGAGGCAAGTGAGGAAGAAGCTGTCTAAAGAGCAATAAGAGAAAGATTTTTCTTTTGGGCTGTAAGTATGAATGACAAGATCAGACACAAAAGTGTGTTTTGAATTCATATCTGCCTTTATTTTAGCACCATTTTTTACTGAAACATCTCTTTTGGGGACTAAACAGCTGGCCTAAAGCTCCATCTGAGCAACGAAACAGTAGGGTGTTTGGAGGAACAGGTCCATGCTGATTAGTTCCGCAGTTTCCCTCTCTTTCGCTCTTACCACCACCTACCTCGTTGACACCTCCTCCCTTCAGCAGGGAGCAGATTCCACCCGTGTGCGCTATGCCACTCCGACTGCTCTGAAACCGACTCCCCCTTTAACAGAAAAGAGAGGAAAAGAAGGTTACTTCGCTCAGCCTTGAGCTTTTCACCCAACCATCCCTGCATTTMCCTTCCTCGCCTCCAGAGGAGGCACCAGCATTTGCAACTGCCAGTGGCTACCAACATGCTGCAAACTATGAAAAATCACAAAAATATTCACACATCTCATGTGAAAACTTTTCTAAATTGTCTCAATAAAAGTGATACCATCTTCCCGTCTCCTTCTCTGATTACATTGCAAAGGAAAGGTTGGAATAAGAAGGGGATTATTTTGCCAAATCTCCTGCACCTCTCCAGCCTCCCATCTGTTCACGCCTAAGTTAGCACAAGGACCTTGACTTGAGCTACAGACAGAGCGAGAGACACCACTGTGGGGCAAAGCATGAGCCACAGTGGGCCACGGGTTAAAAGCTGCATGTCTAGGTGGCCATGTAGATGTGACAAGGATTCGGGTGAAAACTAAGCAGCCTCTGCTGCCCAAGGCRGGTGGAAATCCCCAGAGCTGCAGGCCAAGTCTGGCCGTCGCTCTGATGCTGCCCWCGTCAGCACGAGGGACAGCTGGGCACTGGAGGCAGCAGATGCTCTGTACCACATCAGGGCACTGATCCACGCCAGCTGGGGCAAGYTGATTTACCGGAGGAAAACAGAAAAACACCAAGACACAGAACACAACYAGCTAAGGGTGCTGAGGGCACAGGCTCACTTGCAAGCTGTGCACCATCATGTGAGCCAGCTTCACCTCTCAGCTCAACAGTGTCTTACTAAAGGATGCAATTTGAGAAYTTATGTTTCTAAATAATCTGTGAATGTAACACCTCACACATCATCGGTTTTGTTGCTGTTTTCATCTGTACTGGAATTAGTATCACAGTAGGACCTAAAGTCCCCATCACCAGTTCAAACAGGGCCCTCTTTGTCACAGTCAATCCACAACCACTTTTAAGAAAAACTGGTTCCTATTTTACTGATGAAAAACTGAGATACAGAGGAATTAAAACCTGCAGGCATCAGCTGCAGATCTCAGCAGCTGTCTTCATACAGAAGGTCAATGACAGGAATTAAACATGTGCAAAAAAGTTTGAGAGGCTGGATACTGTGGGTGGGTATCATTTCTCCTCATTTAAGTTGTATTAAAGAGAGTTTTTAAGTTAAGTTTATTCATGCAAGCACCTAAAACACCAGCACAGAGAGATATGGACTCTTGCAGAGCTATGGCCTATCTCATGCAAGTCAAAAATCATGAACCTTTTGCACACATATTGACTGTTATATCAACCTCACTACCAAAATAATTGAGAGATCTAGGCAAAAGAGCCTTCCTCCCAACGCACTTCTCTTCTAGCACATRTTTCTCCACAGAACAGGTTGGAGGAACTGAAACCTGCAGCAGAGAGGTCACCCGACACAGCAAAGCAGGCCACRCTGCACTTGGGGGTTGGTTGGTTTTTGGCTTTTCAGCAGATCTCCTCACTGGTGACGAAGCACATATCCTGCTTCCTACCACTGCAGCGAGGGGGCTGACGCTGCAGCGCCTGCAGCTCCAGCGCAGGCAGCTGCTCCCCAACCCATTAAGACGGAGGGAGAATTCCCAGCCGTGCAGCCAAGCACTTTGTGCATTATTCTAGCTCCTTCCCTCCCCCCTCTTAGAAACATTACTTTCTAAAACATTACTTTCTAAAACATTACTTTCTAAAAGTTCCAGGCATTTACACACACACACACACACACCAGGAGACGCGCTGGCCAACTGCAACAAGCAAAACCCGTGGTATGGAAAAAAACCCAAATCCCCACAGTAATAAAACATCACAGGAGGTTACGTACGAAAAAAGGTGAACTGCGTCACTTTTCTCTCTGATAAAATCCCTCCTATATTTCATAAACTCACGTAGGGTCACCAAGGGGTTTTCAGATATGGTGAACTTGTTATCAGTAGCCCAGGTTTCCATGGCAACCAATACTATCCTGGTGTTAAGTTGTTCTTTATATATCTAGTACATTAACAGAATGAACAAATATATTATGTCAAATAGAACAGAGGCACTTTTTACCCCTCCGCTGCAACAGCTTGCATAACAAAATACTTAGTACGTACTAGCACACTTTCGGTTCTCCTATGCAGTTTTATCTCACTACAAAACAACCAATGAACAAAAAAGTCAAGTAAAATACAGATTCTCAACAAGTTCCATCATGCCAAATAAAAAAAGATTTCTTATAGGTGCTAAAATGCAGAACTGTGATTTTTGTCAGACTGCTACAGAGCCTTTTCAAATAGCTCAAAGGTTTGGCATTTACCGACATAAAAGAAATGTCTTATATTCAATAGTAATCTACAGAAATGCTGCTTTTACTGTTGTATGCCTCTTCGGTAGTATTTAACCTCATCCTGTCTGCCTCATGCAAAACAGGGCCATCCTCTGACTGCTGGGGGTCAAGAGCGCCCATCAGAGGGTTCCAAGAGAGGGATCAGCATTTCTCATTTTCAAGTAACAGGATTTCCTGGAGCGAAGCATAATACCTCCCATTGATTCACATTTGGTTCATTTGAGCTCATTTGATTTAGCATCACAGCTATAATCCATATAATCCATCTCTAAGGATTGTTCCTATTCTAATTCATTTACTCAAATGCTTATTTTTTTCTGATAAAACTTAGTGCATTCTAATTTTAGATTGCCTTTTAGTTTCAGCCATAACCAACATACGATCCTGTCACAACACTGTCATAGCTAAGGTGCCCTTCACAGCTCAAGTCCATCCAGCAGGGTATTTAAACCTTTGAAGGTACAGAAGATCTCTCACCCTTTACCTTAGAAAAGGCTGATATTTGGCTGACTTTGGTTCTAAATTCACTTGGAACTCGTGACCTTCACATATGTTATTATTAGCTATTCCAAAACAAACAATCCCTGCAATTATCAGTAGGATGATCATACGATTTATCTCATAGGTAGAAAAATATATATGTGAGTAATACTTACTAGATCTGCCAAGTTGACAACTGATTTAGCATAGCTATTTGTATGGCCAATTGACAAGCGGTGTTTTTTATACTGTGAAACAAACACAGGCAAGTTATAAACACAGATTTGAAAAAGCACAAGCTCAATTTCCAAACAAGCATGGAACGAAAGCAATTACATCAACAGTAGAACCGCTGTGCAAGGCTGGGTCCTCTGCTCCACAGTGCAGAGATCAGCACAACCGTGGGGCTAATCGTGCCACACACAGGCACCCAAATGGGGTAAAGCCATCCACAAACCAAGCAGGGCAGTGACGCTCCAGCAGCAGCCCTGGGCATGGGCTATGCACAGCAGGATGTGCCCGGACCTCGGCCCACAGCTGGGGATTGCGAGGGGCACCAAGCATGTGCAGAAGGAGAGACGCTGCATCATCATCATCAATTACACTCTTGTGTACAATTACACTCTTGTTTGTTGAGCTACTCGAACTAAGAAAAGTGGAAAGTCAGGAAGAAGCATCGGCTTAAAAGTCACACTGCTATTTTTCACCTTATGACATGGAGTCCTAGTTTATGACCACACACCCTGATACTCAGGTCTAGATCTCTTCTCAGTAAAAGTATATGGTATAGCATATAATACTAATTATATTATCAGTATGTTATATTTTTATTATACTGCAACTTCAATGAGAGACCAAATCTATTGTTTTAGCAACCTCCTGCATTTATTCTACCCAGATGCTGTTCCTTATTGTCCATGCTTTACAGGCAAATTAAGACAGCACTATGTTACTCATAGATGCAAGGTATTGAACTACGCCAGTCTTACCATTAGATGATCATTTACAACCATTAACTCAATGTATTTTGTTTCCTCTTCAACTTTACGTGGAATCTGACGAACCTATAGACAGAGTGATACCTTCAGAAAACAAATTTCTTTTTTTATTCTTAATTCTGTTTTTAGATAYTGATAATACTTCTGGAGCTTAGCTACATCATTCAAAAAAATCTTAAATACACCCTAAAAAGGTAATCGGATGTCAAATTAATCTGGATAGRCAGGCAGAAAAAAAAGGGCATGCATTTTTGTTGTATAACTGGCTGGGATATTTTTTAAAAGGTGAATGAGAATTATTTAGATTTTTCTTCTAATGTACGGTCCTCAAATTTCAGCTCCCCAGAATATTTATATAACTTCAAACAATGAAACCAAGCCTGTTACCACACCTGACCCTCCATCATAGCTTTTTCGAAGTAAACCTTCTTTGGACCTTGCTCTCTAAAAAATGGGTTGTTACAAATAGGTTGTTACAATTGGGTTAAAACATTAATTGTGTTTTTTACAGAGAAAGGGGATCACACTGACTTTTTTTTTTAACTAAAATATTATTTATTCATATCCTGCATAATCCACATAATCCACTGAACCCAGTACTCAGTGCCACACTTCCTTCTGGTTTACAACTGTGCTTCTCCATGAGGTCCCCGTTTCCCTGGCTTTTTCAGGACAGTTACGTCATCACTACGGTTTGACAATCCAGAGTAACATCTGGTATACAAACCACCTGACAGAGTCTCAAAAATTATTTCTGCAATTTCTCTAAATTCATTTTCACTCCTCTTTCACCTCCAAGATGCTGCCAACATTAGTTACAGATGCAAAAGGCACCTTTGTTTCCAACTGCTCTCAGTATTTCCTGTTCGCCTGCACATGTTCAGCATCCTTGAACAGGCCCTGTTTTGTCCTGTACCATCATTTGAGTTCTAGTTCTAAAACAYAGAGAATTGTTGCTATTGTATCTTTCTGGTATAAAGATAAAAATCTGCAGTTAATGCCTTCTTCAACGGGAACTGAACTCTCAATTTATAATATTCTTTTAAATCAAAGTCAATTGATGCCATAAATCAACACTGCAACATAAAAACGTAAATATTTCTCTAATTTGCATTATGTGATACAACTCTATATTAAAACTAATGGAAATATTTTTGCTGTTTTTTAATATACCATTCAGCAATGTAGCTAATTTTATCATATTGATAAAAACATGAATTTAGAGATTTAGTAGCAGAGGACTACAAGAATCTTAGGGAAGGAATTGCCATGTGGTTTTATAAAAAAAAAGGGGAGGTGGCTGATCTTGGCAAAATGTGCATCTTGGGGTATCCAGTAATCCTCTTGGAATTGATAACCGATATTTTCATTAGCCCTCATCGCTCAAGGGGAGCTTAATTCATAAGGTAAGAAATATGTGGGAGAATCCAGCATTACCAATTTTCACACACCACATATCTTTTAAGTGTATATCTCCAACATCCAATCCCCATTTTTGTAATCGCTCTATTGGTATAGAGAGACCTTATGCCCAACCAGAAGCATCAGCTGGACTCCCATCAGTGAAGAATTAATTCAGGAGACACAAAGCAAACACACATAATGGTATATCATTTATAAATTGGCATATTGACACCTACCTGTCTTTTACTTCTTTTGTGTCTTGGTTTTACAATAAACTTCTCTGTCGTATTATTCATTTGCCAGAATTCTAGGCAGAAAACACAGGCAAATACATCAACTGTTTACAAAACTAGAGCTCAACAATTAGTGACCCTGATGTAGCACATCCTCCCATGGATCAGATGTGGTAACAACTCCTCTTTACAAGTTTCCTACTAGAAAAGTGGTAGTTCTACAGCTGCTTCTCAGGGACATTGCTCTCATCGAAAACACTACTAGTGGTCACCTAGGTCTGCTAAACCAGATCACCTGGGGTGTCACGCTTCAAAAAACATAGGAGAGGTTCTAAGCCAAAACTTCACCAATCCTGTGAATAAAATATTATCAGCACAGTGCTCCTGTGGAATGAAACACATTTTCTGGAATTCAGCAGATATTCATAGGGCTCTTGCTATAGCTACCTAAATTAATAAGAGCAACAGAAGGCAGAATTAATGCTGTAAGACGATTATATTCACAAAGACATGTTAGAGTTGGGAGAAACCTTATAGGATTTTGGCAATACTCACAGCCAATACAATATTCCTCCCTGCTAATCTCTCTATGTCTTTAACTTGTTAAACCTCTAATCACAAGCACCAAGCAGTTTCTTCTTTTGCCAAATCTATTACTAGCCATTCATGGAAGGGCAAACGAAAGCAAAGCAGAAGACAACATTTGTTCTCACTCTTTTAAATGTCCATGTGTACTTCTCCATGACATACTTTAATTTGAGGTGCTTGTTCTTTGCCTTGATTTTTCTCTATACAAGAGAAATCTCTTTCCTTAACTAGCATTAATATTTTTATTACTCACATACCCCCATGAAGATTTTTTTGAGAAGCAGAAATTAAATATTTGCTTAGTTTTTATCATGTCTTCTCCTTTGTTTAGTTTCTCTCTTTTGTACTATCTCCTACTCTGGATATCTTCTTAGTAGCAGTGAGTTGAAAGCTGCTTTCAAGATTGTAGTACTACATTGTAAAGTAAACAGTACTACAGGTGTAAAGCAAGGAACTGCATGTAAAGTAAGGAACTTCCAATTCACATATCTTGACTCATAAATTTTGGTTGTACCGTAAAATGCTAAACAGTTCAGTTTTACTAGTGACTGCAGAAGGTTTCTTAGAGCTCCACCTCTCATCATGTAGCACATGAATTTCTGCATAAGATTCAAAAAGTAAAACTGAAACCAACACTAAGATCTTGACAGGCCTGCCCTACCAGAAAAGGCTAAACCATTAGGTTGAAATGACTGTCCGACACAAAATGAAACTGTATTCTTAACCAAGAGTGGGTAGTTACTTATGAAAGAAACCATGAAAGCAAAGCATGGGTAATTGGTATTCTCCTGGCTAAATCTTACTGCCAAATGGATATGTAAAGTTTAGAAATATCTTCCTATAGAGGGGCCTGGATAACTGCTTAAAAGCATTTTCATGGTGCTTTACACCAATGAAGAGCCATTTATATCAGTGCATTTGAGGACTCTCTTTATAAAACAAACCTGAAATAAACTAAATCACAACCAGGGCCCCTATTCATTGCTTAAAGGACTGCAGAAGTCCAATTTCTAGAGCTCACAAGGAAGGGAAACTCCTTGAAAATTTTCTCATTTGTTTGTTCTTATTTATGCTTTATGTGTGTTGATTAATTTAGACTGTGTTTTAGTGGCACACACTTGACTCTCAACCTTTCACTTTAGTTTTATATCTTTTTTTTTAAGTGGCAAAAATATAGCTTTTTGACCAATAAAACAATATTTTATATTTGAATAGGTCCAGACTAGAGCAACAAAGATGATTAAGGGACTGGAGCATCTACCGTATGAGGCAAGACTAGTGAGCTGGGCCTGGAGAAGAGAAGATTGAGAGGGGATCTGATCAATAGGTGCAAATACCTGAGGGCAGAAAGTAAAGAGAATGGGGTCAAACTCTTCTCAGTGGTGGCCACTAGCAAGACAAGAGGTAAGGGGTATAAATTGAAGCACAGGAGGTTCCATCTCYATGTGAGGAATAACTTCTTTCCTGTGAGGGTGACAGAGCCCTGGAACAGGCTGCCCAGAGAGGCTGTGGAGTCTCCTGCTCTGGAGATCTTCCAAACCCACCTGGATGYCCCCCTGTGCCCCGTGCTCTAGGGGTCCCTGATGGAGCAGGGAGGTTGGACTGGATGGTCTCCAGAGTTCCCTTCCAACCTCAACCACTCTGTGATTCTGTGTATAAGATCTGAAATAACTTTACGAAGAAATGCAAACATTCTCCCTGCTCTCACAAATCAGGCATCTCTGGAGGGGAATGAACATTGACATTAGCACATTATTACACGTTAACACTGCACTATAATTCAAAAGCTGAATGTATTCACCTAAGGTGCATTTCCAGCCAAGTACCCTCAGGCAAAAGAACAAGACCTGCAAAATCACAAGGAAATACAGATAGCTGGGAAAGCTAGCTGCAATATTGACAGCAAAATATGACCTCTAAAAAAGTGTAATGAGGATTCAAATGATCCTWAAAAAAAAGGACATCTATGCATTATGTGAAAAAACAACACATTCRATAATATACTATTGTCAAAGCCATGACAGGGAACTATCCAGCTCCATACAGATTCTGAGGAAAAAATATAATCTATTAAATTATGAAYCATAGAATGACTCATAGAATCATAGAATGCTTAAGGTTGGAAGGGACCTCTAGAGGTCATCTGGTCCAACTTCCCTGCACACGCAGGGTCTCCTAGAGCATGTGGTATAGGGTGGTGTCCAAGTGGGTTTGGAAGATCTCCAGAGAAGGAGACTCCACCACCTCTCTGGGTAGCCTGTTCCAGGGCTCTGTCACCTTTACTGTTTAGAAATTCCTTCACAAGTTCCTGTGGAACTTTTGGTGCGTCAATTTGCGGCCATTTCCTCTAGTTCTATCACTGGCCACCACTGAGAAGAGGCCAGCCCCATCCTCCTCACTCCCCTTCTTGAGGTATTTATATACATTAATCAGGCCCCCTCTCAGTTTTCTCTTAATGAAGTGAAAGTCTCTAGGTATGCCACATTATCTGTCTGAGTGTTCCTTATTTAAACTTCTCATTAACCCCATAGGCAATTGTGAAGTACAGAAAAATTTGTTCTCTTCTACAACAGCTAGAGGGACAAATGTGAAAGTGTGTTGCTATCACTGTTGTTATAATAATGTCTGCCTTTAATCTTACTGATATCATGTAATCCCTATTACTTGACTTTTGCCTTTCTAGCATCAGCATGAAGCGCCACTGAAGCTCATCTAGCCCATAATGAAGTGCTTGATGGAGACCTCAGCTTGTTAACAGCCTCTTTTAAAGATGYGAAAGAAATTCTGACATCAAGGTAGAGCTCCTTAGGCTGGAATCTGATGTTAAATTAGGAGAGTAATAAAGAATATGATCAATACTGATGATATAGCTTAGCACAGTGCTTGCTACTAACAATAATGATCCTATAACAGTACTTGACAAAAAAAAAAATCACACAATTCAAGCAGATGCAAGAGATCAAACTTGGACATTGCTCTGTTTAGATCCAGGAATACTGCTTCTCCAGAACTAAAATCAAGGTGGCCCAAACGTAGCTATTTCCTATGTTTTACCTCATTAGTTTGCTGAACTACTCTGCCCAGCTTAAAAACTAACAAACCCATGCACACTGTTCTCCTGGGCAGGACCAAGCTATAYGCAGTGCCCAGCACAGTAAGTCCTATCACAGGACAAACACTCAGTAGTGCAAACTCCTGCAATTCCCCTTCAGTCTATAGAGGCTTCTTCCCAAATAACAGTTTCTATGAAGGACAGCTTCATTTATCTAGGATAAACGTGGTAGAGTTGGAAACCACATCTGTACAATTGACAAATCCTTGACAGAATGGGTGCAATTTTAGCTTCAATTAGTAAGCCAGCTTCTCATAGATAAAACTCATGACTTTAAAAACCTCTTATCCAATCAGACACAATGTTTGTAAATAAACATGTTTGTGAGAATTCATCACTAAATATATCACTATATCACCACTTCCAAACACATGACCTGTGCTACAGCCCACATGTGACAGATACTGAACAGGCTGGCAAAGAGAGGCTCCAAATAGCAATGCTGTTTGGCAAGTTCCTGTCCCCTAGACTCAAACTCACACCACGATGCTCACCTTGTACCTCAAAATGGGAAGAACTCATCAAGAGTTATTAATCATTGGCAACACAGGGTTTTTCCAAGATCATCTTCAGGCTCTGTCCTTGCTTTTCTATATCTCATCACACATAACAGTCCACAGACCATAAAGACTTGTTCAAACAAACGTATGTCACAATGTGCAGATCAATTTCAGATCAATTGTTTCAGATCAATTTTTTTCAGTGCTTTTTATTTAAAAGAAAACAAGTTCTACACAAATATGCAATACATTGTCAAGAAGATTAACAATCAAATATGATCAAAAAAACAGCCTTAAATTAATACAATAGCCATGAATATTTAAAAAATCATACCAGATGACAGGTCATCCAAAGGAAATTCAAACAACTTGGACTTGTAAACAGAGTGGAAATGGAAGTCATCCTGAAACAGTAAGCAGTTGCARGTATTAAATGAATCTATCCCACGAGAATTAGGCAGGCAGTTCCAAAGGGGTCCCCCGACATCAGACTACCTTAGGGAAATCGCAAGCTGCAGGGCACCATTTTTGTAGATTTTCCTCCTTTTCTCAGTTTTGATGATGAAATCACTAATGACAATAATAATATTTTACTTGACACATGTGAGTATATCAAACGGAGTCAATTCAGCATCCTTAGAGCTCAGAGGCTGAACTTAAGTGAGCATCTGAGGACACTGAAGCAGTAAGGGAGGCATGGAACAAAACTGGAGTGGTGAAGTGGGAGAAATGGATTCAAGGTAATCACAGTTTTTCTCTGCAGGTCTGAGGAGACCATACCGTCCTTAGTGCTATTCTGCATCAAAATGTTAGGCAGTATACACAGATACACATGCTGTTACCTAACTTCTGAAGGACCACTTCTGTAATTCTCCCTCTACTTTCCTGGAATACACATGTGGTCATGGGCACTGAAATACTAAGAAAATGAGCTGGGAATGAGAGGATGGCTCTTTGGTCACAGCTCCTTATGCCTAGACTATAGCTATAAATGTCTGTATTAAAAAATCAACAAGCAGGACAGTTAGCAATTCTACTTACATCTGAAGTGTAGTTCTCATCTGGCTCAATAAGGTAAGTATGATTTCCATCATAGAACATCCCACTGTTAAGAGCAGGAAATGCAAATACCATTTTAAGAAACAAACATTAACAGAACATCAAAGTATATTTAGTTAAATACACATATTTAAAAATCCAAGTAATTTGGAAAGTTAAAATTATTTCTGGAAGTGGATGATTCTTCTTTTGTTTTGGAAAGACTATATATCTTGCCATATATCTTGCAAGGCTATATATCTTGCAAAAAATATATCTATACACACACATATCTATGCTATATATCTTGCAAAATCTGCCACTCTGGTAGCAGCTGCACAACTACCAATTGTCTCTGTCAAATTCCAGCATATAGTTCAATTCTAAACGAAGAACAAAGTGAAGCATTAAGACACACTAAATGGATGAGGATGATCTGAGAGAGTGACATCAGGTGCTTTCATGCTACCATTTAAACACACCGCAAAGATGAGGTCCTCTCCTGCAATGAGGTGTTCTGTTACAGGAAACCTCAACAGAATTTTAGYGAGGTTCAGTCCTTAACGTAATGCAGAGCTCAAGAGTATGGGTCATATATTTGAAAAGAAAAAAATGCCCATACAGATATTATTTTTCAAGAGCATAAAACAAAAGGGTATTTCTTTTATCACTATCCTTTAGATGTTCAACCAAATCAGCAGTTTTGGTTTTACTACAGTGACATGCATGGTTGAGATTAGCTTGTAGCAGCATGTCCCTTTTAAAGTGTCATTACTAAGGGTTTTAAGCTTGGCCATAAATATCAGCTGTAGGTTCARTCTTGGCACATATTCACAACAGCAGCAAAAAAGCAACATTATTTATTTATTTACAGTTTTACAAACTTTATAGCATGAAAAATCTGCCAGAATTTTTAACAATAAACATAGATTTTTTTCAGCTTTTTTTTTTCTAATAATCAAAAATGGTTTTGGTTACTTACAGGACTGGGTTTGTTAAGTAAAATACTGTAATTCTGTCCAAACTTAATAGCTAAAAATAACAAGTTCCTTCCCAGAATGCAGAATATATTCCAGAAAATATTAATTCTATTTTAATTAATTAAAAATATTTAATTCATTACATTAATATTAATTTCATTATTAATTCCTATTCTGGACTATTAAAATCAGTAAGTTTGCAAAACACTACAGATTTTTATACGAATATTTCTCTTAATACTCTGCGCTTACACGGTCARTCATGTAGCTTTCACAGAAGCAGATTTGGGTACTGAGCATATTTGATATATGTCAAATAATGTCATTATATGTCCTTAATGTACATCGAGAAATTAGAGCTGCTTACCTTTCACACCACTCATGCCTATTCTCCAGAAATAAAGTCTACACTGCTTGAAATAAATACTCTAGCACCTGCTGTGCTTCTCTGATGAGGAATAAAATGAGATTTGGGGACATCCTGCAGCTCTTAATCAAGCTAAACCTCCCTGCCTCCCATTGTAAGTACGGTCTGCAGGACAGAGCATGGTCAGCAAGGGGCCTCCTGCACAACCAGTGCTTTACCCAGCAGCACTGCCTTCGCATCAAGTCACTCCGTGGGAATAAAAATAAGTCACAGCCAACCTGCGCATCTGACTTGCCCACCTGACAAGTGACTTCATTCTGCTGTGAATGAACCACATCTTCATGGGCGTGAGAGGAGAGAAGGCAACAGTAAAATATAAGCCATTTAAAAAGCTCAGTTTTGATTAAAGTCTTCAAACAAGCAAATTTGCAGTAATGAACTTCTAATTTGTAGTTGGAACAGCAGTTTTAATATTCACCACCAGTGGGCAGTCAAATCATAGATGAGTATTTACCTGGTGTGAGCATGACAGGCTTTGAAACTCAAAATTATCAGTCACACCTGACTAGAGCATATATTTACCCCAACAACTGGTGTGTTTTTCTTTTAATACTTTTTGCATTAATTCATGGGAAACTGTGGGTATTGCATATACCACAGAAAATAATGCTGGATAGCCCAGAGTTTGAGCTGCAGTGATACATTTGTCCTTAGAGAAGTGAAGATGAGAAAAATTTTGTTGTAAGATTAGTGTCACCTTGTTAATTTAATTTATGAAATGAAGAACACAACACAGATATTACCAGTCATGATTCACAATTAGTTAAAAAACATAACATTATCTTGAGGAGACCTTTAGCAAACATTCAGCTCTTATTGTTCAAGTTCTRGGAGTTCTAATAAGCAAGAGGAAATTAGCTTGAACTTTGGGAATATGAAGTTTGTCATTCTGTGTAAAAACACCTGGTCTGTATTATCTTACATGAATGACAATTCTGCTGGAACTTTATTGCTAAAGGAAAAAAAAAGAAAAAAAAAGATGCCTCTCAAAGAGGAACTTAATCATAAAGGATAAACATCTGCATCTCTCATCATATAACTATGCTGGAGAGGACAAATACRAATAGAAGGCAATTTAGGAATACAAAGTAGCATAAGGTTCAGTGTCAAGAACCACCAAAAGGAGGCCAGGAAAGGACGTATGCAGCCTCTTCTTACTTTCTTGCATTTTCTCCTAGGAGTCTGAGCAGGGCCTAGGGGATTGCAAGCCAAGACCTAATGGATGGCTGCTAATGGAAGTCATGCAGTTAACCCCCCTTGGATGCATTAGGATGCTACTATTTTTAGGCTCCCTGGCCATACAGAACCTGAGCTCAGGTTTCTCGAGCTGCTCAACCTTGCATGCAAAAGCAAGAAGCGCATCTCTGTGTCGGATGATGAGCACAAGAACGACAAGTTTTCTGCACACACTCCCTCTTCCCAACAAAGAGAATACAGATATAAATACAGACATACAATAGAAATTGCTTAAATATGTTTATGTATTTATATGTAAATATTTTTATGTGTTTATGTAGCTGATACCTAACCCATAGAAAATCTGGAGAAAGAAAATAACAAGGTAAGGAAGGTCCTATTGGCTAAGTCCTGCTTCACCAGAAAGGAAAAAGCAAAGCCCAGGTAATCTCCACGCTCAGGCTCACTTGCTGCCCTTCTACACGTGACCTTTCAAGTGAAGGATGGCCTCAGTAACAAAAGYGCTGAGATCTTGTAATTCCCAGAGCCAAGTGAAGTTTTTTGGCTGCTCTGAAAACCTGAATAGCATTCTTTTAATATGCCAAAAGCAGAGTGCCAAAAGCCGTACTGTCCACATACAGCTCCCAGCAACCTTGAGCTGACAGCAGTTTTAACTATTTTGTCATGAAAATAGTACACTTTACTACACTTTCTTCCCAAATTATTATGCTTTCTTCCATATTTCTAAGACTTCAATAAATCAAAAGTATTATCCCAGACACGCAGGTTAAGATCAGCATTTCTGTGAAGAAAATGGACAGGACTAGAGGAAATCTGAATGAACAGAATTTGCTTTTGAAGTACAATACAATACAGTAGAAAAGAAAAAAAATTATCATTATAGTGACAAAAAAAGAATACAGGCAACTTTCAAATGGTTCATATTCCATATGTCATTTTTTATTGCAGCATTTTTTCATTTTTGTAGAACAGGATGTTTCAGGCTACTTTTACCCTTGCTACTCTCTCTATTTTTTTAAATKATATCTGCCTTGCAGTCAATGTCTTGTATGCTTAGATGCTTTTAGAGCAAGGATTTTACAAGGTTCAAATTAAAGCCACACTTTGAAAAGATTGTTGAGATATTTAACAGTGGTTGCAACCTAACAAGACAACAGAGAGCACTTACTTTACTATAAACAGCTTTGTTTTGTTAAAAAGACTAAGAAAGGCACAATAAAAACAAAACAACAGACTTACTGAAGTCCATGGCATGTTGACAAGGCAACAAATGATACAGGATTTCCTCGAATATGTCCCTGATAATAGCAATGCTCTCCACCCTGAAATAGAAAATTAAGAAATTTAAATCCACAACATGCCCCATAATATCACAATATGCTCTTTCAAACACCTTTTTTTTTTCATAATTGTATTACCAAGCCATGGACATGGTTCCCAAAATCCAAAAGCTCTGGTCATTAATGAGTTTGGTATCTGGTCTAACACAGTTGTTTTGATACTCTCTACACTGAATGGAGATACGTATTTGCAGTCCATGATCCCCTGCATCCAGAGACAGACTTGTGAGCTAGGAGGCTCCAGAAGTGCCCTTCTTTCTTTACTCTCTACGGAGACAGCTTGAAATGGGTGGCTCGGATTGGACACCTGGTCTGCACATGTCTATTCTGGACAAGATGACCTCTAGCCTGCAGCTCCAGCAATTTCCTTCTTTGGGGTAAAAAGATAACAATATCGGATTAAAAAAAAGAATTCTAAGTGCTTCTTAGTGCTTTAAAGCTAATGGAATCTAACTAAAACCAAATGGTATAGGAATACAAAGAAAATCAGTATTTGCCTCTTCTTTCTTGCAAATAAAATAAATACTCTTCAAACCAAATCCCAAAGCCCTTACTCACCAATTCCTCACCCTCAGTTTCAGAGAAGTCAGAGAATTAGAATGAGCCCGACCGCATATGCACTGACCGTAGTCAGCTTTGCATAATGTAAATATTTGTATATACAAGTAGAAAAATAATTCAAAAGTCCTTAGAATTTTTCTTCCACCCTTTCCCACAGAAAAACTTAGCTATTTGTGGCTTGCCTCTCAATCACACCATGTTATTATTGTGCTATTGTTGGTTATAGGACTATTTGAAAACAGAAAACTTTGAGTGTTTTTTCTTTTTTCTCTGAGTTAACACTCAAACGTTTCTATTACCTACTGTTAAATACTAGCCCACAACTATGAAAAATCTACCTGGCCTAATGTACCAAGCCCTGTGAAGATTCATGTCCATTGGCAGCAGGGAAATGCATTGTAACTATTGCTTTTTCAGAAGCCAATATCATCCGCATGACTCAGAAACGCACAGCTGACGGTCAACACGGCTGCCCCTATTTAAATATGTGACATGCTCTCGTCACAGCCTCTTGGATCTTGTTTTTCAAATACAGAAAATATTTAAAATCAACATGGAAATCAAGCCMAAAAAAAAGAAGAAAAAAAAAAAGGCACAGAATATACATTGATAGCTTTGATTGGGAATTCCTGCTTTTGTGTCTATTACGAGGCATGGAAACTACACCTGAAAGCATCCAGTGGCTTTGGGTGCCTCTGTTTTAAGGTGCTCTCTTAGAGGCCCAGTACAGGAGGCAGTTTTTCATAGGCAGCTACACAGAGCTGCTCTCAAGTTGGGCACCGAAGATCCCGACCCCCATCTCAAGAGCTTCTCCTGAGGCTCTGGGCACACGAGGCTGAAGGCTGCTGACCCATCACAGCGGGCAACGCTCTGGAGGGAATCAGCCAGGGCACAGAAAGGCAACACCCAATCCAAGCRGCCAGCAGCCTCCATCTAGCTGGCAGGCTTGCGGCCGTATTCTGTCATCCCCGTGGCACATCTGCTAAAAGCATTTTGCTCTTCGTCGTTCCCTCCTATTTTACACACAACTCTCACTTGCCGCAGTAGCAACAGTAGACTCCCATCATCTATCCACCTCTGTGCTTTCTTCTTTATGTTTCCTAGATATAGCACATCTTCACCAAACTAGTCTGCAAATGGACTATCATTTTGCCAACCACTCATTTTCTACATTTTATTCTCCTTTTTAATGCCCATTTACATCCTGTATCTTAATTACTTCAAACTCTTTTGATTGGCAGTTTTCTTTTTCTTAGGCTTAGAATGTCCCCAACAGGGCCACCACACTGTCTAGGACTTTCGGGAGATTCCAGAGAACATGAACAAAAAGTAAATAGAGAATCCAATAAGTTAATAACAAAATAAACAAATCAAATGACAGAGATGAACTAAAACCTAATTTCATTAGAAATAAAGTGCTCTCTGAAATGAAATCTTGCAGTAATACCTCTGAAAAAGATACAGGTACATAAATATTGGAATAATATTGAAAGAAAAAAAAAACTATTGGTAGAGTTGTACTCCTATCCATAGGAGGAGTTTGGAGTATTTAATCAAATTGATTTGTCCTCATCAAAAGCAGTGAAAATGTATCAGAAACAAAAATGAGATTCCATTAGTTTGCAAAATTACGTCTTTGTAACCAGGAGGAACACTTTTTTACACTAAGAATCCAAGTCTGAAAAGCATCTGAAAAGTGTTTTGATCTTCTTAATAAGAATCAAGTAAAAACTCCTTGATGGTACCTCTTAATTAATTTATTCCATAATAAATTTATGAATAAAGTATTTATCAACGTATTTATCTAATAAAGAGAAACAGCTTTAAATTCTTGCTTAGGAAAAACACAGTTCAGACACAGAAGTTCTGTTCTATTCAATCAAATGAAATCAATTCAGTTCATTGATTTACTGAAGTTCCCGCTCTCCCTGGCAGACATAAATGTAACTGATCTCAGCCTCGGGGACCCATTCTTATAATTTCTATATATTAACATACATGTGATATTTTTAAGAGTGTACTTGTATGTTCCTATCAAAATATTGTAAGTCTCCTCAAAAGCTAATGTTATAAGCTAATGGGTTTAAATGAAAATGACTATTTTTCAAATATTTGATGCACTGAAGACTTTGGGGGAAGGGGATTTGCTTGTTTGTTTGTTTGYAAGAGAGCTCTTCAGTACAAGTAATTCTACCAGCAGGACACTCTTCAACAAAGTTACGGAGTTGGGTCAGATTGTCACCCTAAATGTCATACTCCCAGCAAATTCAACAGAAGCGATACGGTGAAATTGCATGGTGGTAACACTGGACAGCTTTGGAGTGAAACATCCCCTCTGGATCGCTTACCATTCCCATTCCCTGCCTGAGCATCGCAAGTGCATGCTCTGCTGGGYACCTCTGGTGACCCACAGCACACTGTGCAGGGAGTGAAAACTCTACTTTGGGGAGTCTGTGAGACTCAATTCCAACAGTTCCCTTCAGAAAATCTTTGAAGAGAGGAACACTAAAACTATAAAGTTTTGGAGTGGTTCTGGATGGAAAGATCAGGACAATGGGCTGGATGCTACAGGTAATCTTTTTTTTGGAGTACAAGTGACTGGGATGGGAAGTCTCCATTGTTGTATCCCAGCAGTAKGTACTGAAGGTGACTGAAATGCTCGTTGCTTTTGACATGCACTAAAGCTCCTTTAGAGCAGGTACTGTAGCATATTGTACTTGAGGAAGATCTCATGATACACAAGATCTAAGAATTCCAAAAGATTAAATATAATCATCACAGTATGTGGTTTTGCTCTGCTCTTGGAAACACTCACTGAAGGACAGGAGTTGTCTCTCTCCTCTATCTGTGGTACGGTGACAAGAACTGAAAAAATAACTAAGCAATTTCAGTTTTCCTGAAAATATTCCAGTACCCCACGAGAATTAGGCATCCCCCATGGATGAAAGTAGAAACACAATCCACTACAGTCCAATCTTTACTGCCAAAAGTTTTTTCTAATGAAAGAGCCAGCAGCTTCCCATAGTGCCTAGTACACTTCTTTCTAATTTTCCTAAAAACCAAACAACAAACAAACAAACAAACAAAACAGTAATTCCTTATCCTAGAGAAACGAACTTCTCCACTGGCCTTTGTGAGTTGCTAGATAATACTTCTGTATTCAGATGATGTTGGAATGACGCAGCTCTTCAAATACATGTCAGCCCCCAGTGAGAGGCACACATTTATCCTTCTTTTCTTTAATAATGAACATGGCCGGTCAGAGTCCAGCAGAAAGCAAGACTAAACATTTTCTTGAGATTCACCTCCATGGCAATGCTTGTTATAGTTCCCTTCACAACATACACGCATAAACACTCACACAGTATCCAAAAACAGCCTAAACCTCCTGTAGATAGGAAAACCAGTATCTTTGCCTTCACAAGGTGCCCACATCCTTCCTTCATGCTGCGGATGGTACAGTGCAAGACACATTTTCTGCCGGGCTCAGTGTCTCTACGTTGTCCTTTCCCTCCGTTCACCAAGTTTTCCTTCCTTCACCAAATCTCTCATCCTTATTGGTGAATTCCAAGAGCAATATGGAAAGCAAGGGGATTAGTAAAAGTTTATTTGTTTGAGGGAAAGGGTTAAAAATGTAATTTTCTATGAAAGCAAGCAAACAAACAAAAACCAGAATGACCCCATGACAGGAACAATTCAAGCAAATGGACCATTACGACAGAGGTCAGCCTATAACCTAATCTTGACCTTCCTGCTTAAATCACATAATTTAAGCATGAATCCTGAATCAGCCCCCTCTTACCCTGCTCTAGCTCTTTGCCAGCCAACTTGCAACCTTTATTTCCCCATGTTTGAGCTYCTCTACAGTCCATCTGGGTAGTTAGAGCAGCAAAGATCTGAAAAAAATGGGAAGGCTGAAAAGTTGGCAACGCAATTGTCTCCATTCCCACCCCTCAAGACATCTTATCCCTTGTCAGAGAGGCACCAGCTGTTGGAGTAAACACAAAAGGGACATGAGAAGCACATTAACCAGTACTCAAAAATAAGAAGGGAAATAAGTAAAGAGCAGTCAGTGACGGCTGGTTCACTTCTCTCTGCCGTCTCAGGGAAGAAAGCATTTGCTGACAATATACTGAGAGTGTTTGTTATTCACCTCAGAGATACTCTGACCTCCCCAGGGGAGGCAAGTTAAGGATGTTCATACATCTCCTTTCCAATCACCCCATCGGATCTTCCAGTAAGCATTTTTTTTCTGCAATTAGGAAAGGAACTTGCCATTAAGACTCATGCTACATTCAGGCACTGGACCTAAAATTAATAACTTCCTCTCCTGAGCAGCTACATATCCCTACTTTAACATTCATTAGTCCAAGGGAAAGAGGTCTGCCAGTCTGGTTCAGATCCTGCTAATAGWGCCCCCTCTTTCTCTGCAGCAGAGAGCTCCCAGAAGACAAGCTAATGACCAAGTACTGTGAAGTGCCAGGTAATGATCTGCCCTTAAAGTGCTGCCCATCACAGGGTCACAAGCTTTTCAAATGGTTCCTTAATCATCACTTTGGTCTATTTACAAATCACTGCGATGCTTGCAGGAGTTTTAACCCAGTGATAACTAAGACAGTGCAACGTAAGTATCAGCAGAACAAAGCCCAGCTCCAGCTTATCTCTGCTCCAAGTAAATGACACGCTACAGATGAGTTTCCATTTCTAAAAGCCCTTTGGACTGTGTCGTCCACAAGGGTGGTYCCACCACACCAAGAGGAAATCTCTKTCATTTGCCACATACAGCTGCGAGGGGGTCCCGCTGGCACGGCCGTGTTGCCCTGCGGCAGGACCAGAGGGCAGGCCCAGCCCTTGCACAAACGAGCAGCAGCTCCAGAGGACGGAGCACTGCTTTGAGGGGCGAGGGAGCCAGGCCGCCTCCCCGACAGAGACGCCAGGCCCGGGCTGGGGGCAGACRGCAGCCGCGGAGCGCAGCGGGCAGGGCCGAGGCCCGCCGCGGGCTGTGCTCACCGCCCCGCAGCGGCAGCAGAGGATGCTCCCGAGCGGAGCTGCACGGCGTGGACGGAGGGCTCACGTCAGCGCAGCGCCCTCTGCTCRGGGAGCTGCCTGAGCATCTGCCCGGGAAAGGGCCCCTCCGCTTGCCTGGCCTCAGCCTTCAAGAAACGGCTTTAGCGGCCACCTGCCMAACGCAGGGAGGCAGAAGGGAGCAGGGTGGGTTACCTCTTCTTCCCTACTCTGCTATCTTCAGCCCAGCGGCTCTAACGGGGCCTGCTGTCTCAGAGCCACACCACACGTGGAACCGAAGGGCAGCTACTTTGTGCTGGTGTGGAGGAAAACAAGCAGACTCTTACAGAGGCCACATGAAGATCTTCATGTCCTGCCCATTCCGATYGTTCACACTGGCTCGCAAGGCAATGCTGAGCCCTGAGGAGCCAAGCTGTAACACGCGGGGTGCCAGATTACCCCGAATACAAGAGGGCAGACGGGCAGGCGGCCCACGGCCCGCGCCTACACCCATACCTGTCTGCAGCTCTGCGCAGAGCGGAGGAAAACACCAGGCAAAATTCCCTAAAGAGCTTTGTTACTTCTGAAATTTCCCTTGAAGTGAGAACGCCAAGCTCGAGATACACTAACYCATCATATATAATGCAGTGACGGGTTCGTTTCTATAGGAAACGGGAGCTGTGTCTAGACAGGGCTGTTTACAGTAGCCAAGATGAAGCAAAGCTAAAGCACGCGGCAGCGTTGTGTGCGCGCGCTCCCTCCGACACAGAGCAGCTCCCGTTCACTTTAGCTTAATTCTCCTTCAAGGAGATTAAGTTAAACCCAAAAAGGATACTTTTATTTTTAATAAGAACATCTACAAAGGGATTTAATGTACTTTAACAATATATCAGTAGTTAATTTGGCTTAGCTATACTCAGGGTTCGCATGTAAACATGGCCTAGTTTTACAGAACATTTGGATTGGGCCACGATCTGCCTCCTCCTGTGTGCGTTGTATCCCATRGGAGAACAGCTCCCAAAGCGCACACAGTCCAACAGGACATCTCYGTGAATCCCGTCTTGGACTGCTCCATTCCTGCTGGGGTGGAAGGAAACAGAGGTGGACAGAGCACTGAAAAGATGATCCAGGAATCCATCACTGGGGCAACATCCACAATCCTGTATAGATCTTAAGGACTTGAYAGATTTGGCTTGCTGACAATTCCTTTTTTTTTCCTCCATGACTTGCTTAAATATAATTAAACAATATAATTAAATCCRCAAGAATCTACATGAGTCATGATCCAAGATTCATCCCAGCAAAATGTATTCAAAAGCATGGCCCAGGAAAGACTCRTAGTACTAAAAGCTGCCACTTCTAAATCTTTTGTTGTGAACAGCAGGAYCTACGAGCAAAAAAGCTGAGGTATACACAGCCAGATGCAAACAAATATTTAATTCAAAACTAYATTGAAAGTACCAGCTTGCAGGACCTTTAGGTCAGAGAAATGTATGTACAATGGCTGATTATCTTGCAGTGGTGTCCCCTGCAGGACACTACAATTCACCACATAATTCAAACAATGCTAAAACAGGGAAAAAAGGCATTCCTCAACTCCTATTGATTCAGGTTGACAGCACGACAATGCTAAACAGAGACACCCAGAGAAACTGAAAATGCACAGAAATTTTCACATTTTGTCAACTCTTCATCAGAGCACATGTTGTAGCATTAATGCTGTCCAAACTCTACTGGAATTAATTTAACCAATATACTGGGATTGGTTCCTATTCACATGAGGGCATGCTGAAGACAGCTTAGARTCATCCTCTGCTCCTCTACAACACTCCCATATTTCTTTTTGCAGAATTTTCAATTTATGAGCTCTCRGCTTATAGAAGAAACTCCTAATATTAGCCCCTAAGTGAAAGAAACTGCTGTTTGTAAGATTTAATTTCCTCCACTCTTATTTTCTTCATTCAAAGATAGCCAGTTCTCTAATCGATCATTTGTGTACTGAAACCCTTCCCAACTTCGGATCACCAGCAAATTTCACTAATATACTTTCCTATGTAGGTCATTAAGCTAGTCTGAAGAGCAGCCCGGTGGAAACTCCCTACCCATCTGCGTCAGACTAGCGGGCTCCCTGTCAGCGTGTCTGAGGCACTTGTTCTTTGACTAGTTCCCAATGCAAATTACGGCCTAGATTTATTAATGATCTGCTATGAGGCAAGCAGAACACAACTGAGGGAGTAGGGGAAAGGGGCTCTGATGATGTTAAGGGATTCCCCTGTTTAAATTCCTTTATTGAATAAGCAAGAGAGTATTTTGTTGTTGTTGTTGTTACTGACAACTTCTCTAGACAGAGCAGACAAAGTCTTGCCTGAAACAGGCACATAAAAGTGTTAAATTATTTATAATTAGTTCMTTTTTAGTTTCATTTTTCCTCCAGCTTGCGCACTCGGTTGTGCAACCTCTGCAGTATTGGTACAAACAGCTTTTTTACCAGCATGTGCTCAAACCTCCTACCCCTCACTTCTGCATGCCACTCTGCATCACATTAGCCCTGTTTTTCAAGAAAAACATATCATTCCTATCGGGAAAGCACACGCAGCACATAGGCTTTTCTATCAAGTTGAAACCCCTTTCCCTTTGCTTGCAAAACTGCAAGTTGTCAAAGGTCGAAGAGAAATGACCAGAATAATTCCTGAGTAGAAAAGATACAGCTCAGGGAGTGTATTCATTTCCTTAAAACAGGGAGGTGGCGATGGAAGCTCCTTGCTCCATAAAACATGCAATATAGCACTTGACAATAAAATGAGGAGGTCACTGAGTAGGAGTCTATCTTTGCTGTACCCAATCTGCTGTATCATTAAGCCTGGCCAGTGTCTGTGGGGATGAAGTGAGAGCTTTGAACGCTCCCCGGGTAACACGAATGCAAAAAGGTCTCATAAAACACAGGTACAGCAGCTGACCTCAGCTAATGGACTGGAGTCACCCTATCAACTCCCAAAGCGGGCCAGGCTTCAAGCAAGGGGGTCGACGTGGGATTATCACGTACTGGGCTCTCAAGTGGCCCCAGCCACCTCTGTCCTTAATCCTTAATATTTTGCTCCCTTGTGTATTATTCTCTTCAAGAGGGACATTTAAATAGCCCTTCAAAAATATCTCATTGACAGACTGAAGCTGAGATTTCAATCACAGCACAGCACGGAACAGCAGTAATTTTCCCCTCTTGTGCACAGRCATTAAAATAGTTACAATAACAGGCATCACGTGCTTGCCACCAGCCAAACGATACCCGGAATGAAAGGAAAGCGTGACCGCTTCCAGAAGCTGAGCACTCTCGTTGCTGTGATGGGGAACTTGCATTTTAACCTCACTCCTCCATCTCCCCCCAGAAAAGGGCATGTGGCAAGGGAGGACACGGTTACCTACCATAACCCTACCTGTGTAAGTTCTCTGAACGAGTATTGAATTATTTTCATTGMTTAATTGTTTCAGAACGTAATTTTCTAGGAGCTTTTATATGTTCCAATGTTCTTGGGGTATAACAAAAAAAAAATCACTCTCAAAAGAAGAAAAATTGAAGCACTTTATGAGGGAAAATATCACTGAACAGGTATCAGTTGTTCGTTCTTAGTAGGGAAAAACAATCCAGCATTGTGAACTACTYAGCACTATAACCTTTTTTTTGCCTTTCATCTCACTGACAGCATCGGTGACAGACTAAAAACCTTTTAAAAAAAAGAGAGAGATAAAAGGACACAGAGATATACTGCAGCAAAATAAAGGGTACACAAGTTGAGTATTAATGTGCTGTGAGCATAGGATGATCTCGACTGACACAATCAGGAAAAGGCAGCCCGTGAAGGGTTTTCTCTCTCTTGTTAATTGATTATTCTCTTTGCTTCCTGAGGGAATGTGGGACAATTGCTGCTTTCCCTAAGCAGTTAGAGACATGATCTAAAGTAAAAGGCAGAAGGGGAGAGGTAAAACACAGAAATAATTCAAACACTTTATTCCGTTTTCTTCAGTACTGCACATTGTGGCTGACTTAACCAGCATGTCTTAGGTGCTGCTSGACTGTGTCAAGCACCAAAAACACCTCCTGGAAAGACACCCTGGCTCCTCTTTTGCAACAGCTAAATACTCATACTTTGCAAAATCCCAATTACCGATGAATTATGAAGCAATCAAATTCAATTTTCTCTTCTAATAAAAAACCATGATAAACAGAGAACTTACTTCTCTACAAAAATTCCTCTGCTTCTGAAATGCAAGATTTTAAAATATACTCTCCTCCCTCTCCCTGCCCCCTTCTCTCCATAACATCTTGGCTAATGGCAGGGACTCCGTGTATATCCTGCAGAATGGGAAGTTTCACTACAGGGGCCTCCAAGGGGGCAGCGCATTGACAGGAGTTCTTATCCATTCTGCTTATGGACCAAGGAGGCATCTGCTTCCTGGACACATCTGCRCCAGCCACATTCCCAACACGCCAAGCAGCCGAACAGCCACATTCCCAYGCGGGCTCCAGCTCCTGCCTCCTCCCGTGTCACTGGTGGCAGAACTGCACCAGCACAGGACTTCTGTGCACAACTGGTGCACAACTGCGGCACGGACTCCTGGAGCGTTTGTGCACTATGGCAGCACTGAGAAATGCTGCGAGGGAAAAAAGAGATGTATTTTATAACACATCCCTCYTCCTTGCTAGGGAGGCCAAGAACAGCCCAGGCCCTTTTGCCATCTTTGCGGCCCAAAAGGCTCGTTCAAACCCGTGGTCAGGAGTCAGCAGACAGGTTGTTCTGTCATCCCTGCTCTCACCAAAGAAAGGGGGATGTTGCTCGGCCTCCTCCATCCCTGCCTAGAGTGAAACAGAAATCCCACCGAGGAGGAAGGCAGACAGCAGCCTGTTGAAGCAAGTGATACAAGACTGACTCCTACTGAAACGCTGCTCACCCTGYACCTGCTGAGGAATAGGCTACATATCGGAGAGCCTTTTTTTTGAGATTTACTTATAAATTTCACCCTTCCACTATTTTTAAATGAGTATCTACATAAGCAATCTGCACGATTTCTAGAATTTATTACCACCATTCCTGCTTTGCCTGGAGTGTATAATAAGCGCCAATTCAAGAGTGGTTTTACTGGTTACTAGAAAACAGAAAAGAAATTGAAAGTACTAAATCAACATTGTGATTTTTWAAAAATTTTTAATATATTTGCAATAAGGTTTTCAAAATCATTTGAACTAAAACCAGAGTTCAGTTTCTCAAATGCAAAACAGATCCTGCTCAGCACCAGATACTTTTCAAAATCAGCTTCATAGACCAGCAGGGCTCTGCAAACGGGCTGGTCACATGGAGCTGGATTTTCTATCAAGCTGTTGGGTATCGAAATTAGCCTCACRTGGTGCTCACAAAGGCACTCCACAGCCTGGACTCTTCCAAAAAATCTTTTGACACCTGAGTTTTTCTGAAAACTGGGCAGTATCTGTGGCCTTTAAATTCTTTTGGACTTTTCGACATTTAATTTCCTCTGGTTCCAGATGCTCAGCTGCTGCAAGGTAAGGGAAACCAGATTATTCTCCTCTTGTGCAGGACTGTTTCATGCTGAGGTCTCCCAGTGGCGCAGGAGCAGCAAGCGCATCACCTAAKGGAAAGAAAATGCCTGGGTTTTGCTGAACAGGACGAAGCAACAGTGCCCCTTTTGTCACAGTCCAGTCCCTCTGGAGAGTTGACAGCACTAAGTTAGCTGCTGGAAGCAACCACTGAGGTTACCCTGCAATCCTGCACCGCTGCTGCACGAATGGGAGAAGAGCTCCGCGATCCCAACAGCTTGGGGTGCTTTGCCCAGAAAACATTTTCTGATCCTTTCTCTTAAAAGTCTGATTTGGTCATGTCTTCCCTGCACAACTAGATATTCCTTACATGGAAGAGCCACTGATTTCAAACATCTACTTGGAAGAAAAAAGCTTATTCATCAGAACCACATTTGTCCTAATTCAGTAATGAGACTCAGGATATTTAACTTCATTAACTGGCATATACTCCTTGACACAGAGAAATGGTTTGTTTTGCTCTTATTATTACCAGCTATTACCTTTATTTCTGCTTTGACTCATGTTCTGAATTTGAGTCAAGGTGTCTTGACTGTAGAACATAACCAATTGGGAAATTGTTCTTTACAATTTAATGGAATATATCCATATCTCAATCTGATAATGCATTCAGATTGCTATCAGAGAGCAAAAAAAAAGCAAATTTCAAACTTGCGAACTCTGAGAAAGATTTCCAGGTATTCACTAGCCGTAAAATTGCTTTCTCCATTGCCACTTTTGCTTTCAGGGTGCTGTAGAGGTTAATGCATTTGTTTCAGGATATTTAGGCAATATCATATTTAATAAAACACTTTTTAAAAATAAAATGTAGATTTTGAACAAAATTTGACACGTTTTTCTCCTTTAAGGAATTTCAATTATGCACAGTATATTATTATACTCATGCATGCTTTGTATAATCTACATGAATTTTAAATCTGACTTCCACACAATATTATCATAACAAACACAAGCTCCTCAGGGAAATTCCTCCACCTTGTATATCACTCATGTAAAAGCAGTAGGACATTTCTTCGAAGATATATTGCAGCAAGCATATTGTGGCCATCACATCAACAAACCTTCAGAGAAAGAAAGCAACGATTTCCAATGGCGACCTGTAATATATTAAAGTCTTGCCATTCTCACTTATAACTTGGATTTTAGTAAGATGGAAAATAGTTACCTACTAAAAGAGAAAGATTTTCTTCAGATATCAGAAATTTAATTTATTTGTTAAGAGGGCTGCCATGTGTTTTCCATGGATACCATTCTGACATAAAAATTAATGAACTTAATTTGTCAATAATGTCTGTGCCATGGTATTTAAAAGGCTGCAAACATGCTTTCCTCAAAAGAGGAAAACAAATCACCTGAAAATTGCATTTCTCTCTTTTTAAGAAAATAAAGGAGTGGCTTAGCATCAAAAGCAAAACAGAGAGAAATGTAAGGCAAAGCAGGAAAAGAAAATCCTTACTTTAACTTCCACCGTCTTTCCGCCTTGCTCGATATGCCTCTCAAGATACTCAGAAGACAGCAGATCACTGCAAGAAAAAAGAATGATAAGCTTAGTGCATGTGTTCTTGCACTCGCTCTCAGCAAGCACTGATTAAACATTAACATTTGAAAAGGGCAAAAACTGCAGGATACTTTTCCTAAAATGTTCATAAAAATGACTGAACCACCTAGTTCCAGTGGAGTTACACTGCACATGGAATAAGCTGGATTTTAGGTACCAAAAGGTGAGGCAAGAAAACTGGTATCTTCCTTACAGAATGCTCAGAGACATCGATAATGGCATTAATTCAAGAAATTTCTCGTTTCTGTTAGAAGAGAACAATAAGAAAATCAGGTACGCCTGTTTTTTTTAAGCAATAGGGTGAGGAAGCAGTTGGAGTCGCTGCTGCATCTGAACGGAAAGGGCCTCCAGCAGGCTGGGAAGAACATAGGGGCACAATAACAAGATGACACTAGGACAACAGTAACAGTGACGGGCAGACAAGGCCCTTGTCGGTGGGAGTGTGCAGCACTGCAGGTYCGCGGCTGCTCCGTGCAGCGGGACGGCGCTCCGGGACTCTCGGGGTGGCATGTGGACCACGGGCTCTCCTGGAAGGGCTGACACCGACCRTGGTAACCAACCTCACGCTCGCTTGCTGCAAGAGCCCTATGGCTTTCACAGCGAGCCCCGCCTCAAGAGCACACAGGAATTTGGAGGAAATGCTAAAGAAAATAAAATGATTAGACCCGAGACAAACATAAACAGATAAATATGGATTCCACACTTATGAGATACTTCACACCATATCAGCCAGAGCCATACACCTCAGAAGCCAGGCAAGCAAGTGTTATAAACGAGAGGTTTACACGTTTCAGAGTCAAGACAGAGCACACATGACCAACACAGCACCACAACAGGACCACTCAGGGCTTTTCCGCAGTGTCCTCGCTGCCCGGAGCAGTGCGAGAGGGGCCCGGGAGCCGTGCCAGTGGCAGCCCGCCCCGGGTGCGGGACGCTCCTTCTCTGCTTCCTGGAACTCTGGCATCAGCAAAACAGGCTTTTTGGACAGCTTGGCCATTGGTGATCGCCCCGAGTGAACSCAGGGTGAGGCAGCATTGACAGTGTAGACCCAGTCCCATCAGCCTTACGGACTGCCTGATTTGATACTTACATTAATAATCCAAACACAAAAAAATAAGAGCGGTCTAATGAAATACACTGATAAGGCTAAGCTGGAAATACAGAAGAGGATTGAAAGAACTCCCATAGGAAAGAGCTGGATGATCTTCACACTGGATGTTAGAAAGACTGAATTGTACAAACAGCATATTTATGCACTTAATTGCTAAGGGGAATTTCTCTTTTTTTTTTGGAGTGATTTATGTAAGGAAGAGAAACTCGACTGTACTCATTGCTGATGAGATGTTTTTTTCCAATCAATAGCACATCTTCCTGAAAAACACAACTGCCATCCCAGAACCTATCAAACGAGATTTATGTTGAGTCAAACCCTGGCAAGATTAATAGCACTGTCCACGGGAGAGCTCCTTCCCCACAGCGTGTGCAGGTGCTGGACAGCTCTGCCCCGAGGCCAGCTGGCCAGAGGCAAGGAGAGGCTGCCGGGGCAGCCTGGCAATGGAAAGCCCCATAACCTGGCACAACGAAAGCTGGGAGAGGGTCTGAATGCACCAGCTTATGCATTAAAATGCAAAGATACCTAATGAAGATATAGAAAATATTAGAAAATATTGACACGCCACAAATGGACATAGGCTGGCCATGAGTTAACGGAGACTGGATTTAAAAATCAAACAAAAAAACCCTTTATATTTCATTGTAGAACTGACAAAAAGAGAGATGCTAAGAAGTTTCTGAATGGGAGCATCTATAGGACAACTGCTCACAAGGGTCAGGCTCCCTTGGGCACCACCAGAGCTCCCTCAGCAGCAAGCATTGCCACCTCCTTGTGTCACCACTAGCACTCATCAAAGCACTCTTGGTGTCAGGACTAACACTCATCAAAGTACTCTAGGTGTCAGCACTAGCACTCATCAAAATGCACACGGAGGGTTTCTTAAAACYATGTTTTTGCTGCATTCGTTAATTAAAGTCCCTTGTGAGGAGGTGTGATGAGCTGCAGAGCTGATGCAAGGGATGGAAAGCACCCGAGCAGCTGTAAACATGGGAGGAGGAGAGAGCATGTGAGCCCTCGCTCCTTCCCCCAAACTCACCTGCTAAGACACAGCTAAACACAGTTCCTTAGCATTCACTGAACCTTCTTTCCAGCAGAAAGCTGCACTTCCTCTCACTGCTTTACTGAAGGTTCTACTTTAACTCTCAGATCTTTCTGAAAACACAGAAAGAGAGGCAAAAGGGCTGGAATGACAAGGGAGCTAATGCACAATTGCTGGGGACTCAGCCTGCAGTTTACAAACAGATTTAATTTAAAGCAGTTTTAAAGTCTAACCTAAATAACAAGGTAGGCAGGATATATCCAGGAGTATTTTACTAGTAGAATATATACCCCAAAATAATAGTGTAATTACCATGACTCACTGCACAGAGATATCACAAAATAAAACACAACACTTGCAGATCCAATAATGTGATCAGTTCTCTTACTAAGCTATTTTCTAAAAATGACATACAACCATATGCCAAAAGACAAGTTTCTATAACGAAATCGTCTCTTATGKGGAGTAATGTTTTGTTTTCAATAATTGCAAGGCAAATAACTGCATAATTTCAGGAAAAAACACTACTTTAAAACAAACAGAAAGAACTGCAGTGAAACACGATGAAAATCATTTAAGCAAAAGGTATTGAGGATTCAGCAATAAAATAGCATGCATTCAGCATAAACTAACCAGCCCTTTCCTATGATAGAGATGAAATAAAAATAGTTTAGCTTGCTTGCCAATCTATACTAAAAGCCATCTGTTGGGTTTAGCTTTAACAATAATTATAAAGAAAACCTGCATGTGAAACAGCAACAGCTCATGAAAAAAATCTTAGGAATACCAGAGATGCAGAAAATTATGGTGAAAAACATCCACACTGTATGAGAAAACAGAGTAGTCTGAGACTTTCAAAAAGATGTGCTGAGACATTGAGATGAATTCTTTGCAAAGGAATCCACATATATTAAGACCTAACCACATAGGAAACATCCACATATGTCAAGACCTAAAAATAAAGCATTTCACGAGAAGCATATGTGACCTATGTCTTCTAAAAGGAGAAAAAAAAAGCTACATTAATCATTAATAACAGCAATTCTGCTCTTGCAGTTCTGTTATTCTGCAAGTGTACACAAATAAAGTAGTGGAGCTTGTTTTGTTTACAGCAGCAGCTGCATCATCGAGCACATTTTGGGYCACAATCACATCAGTCCATCCCATGCAACTCCAATAGCATGAGGGCCAGGATAAAACAAAAACAAAACAAAATAAAAAAACCCACAAGCTCCTCCCTGCTTTTTCAGCAGCGGGGGCAACCCTCCCAGATGGTCACAACAGTGGTACAGAGAAAAAGGAGATTTGGGGAATTAAACTTCCTTTTTATATAATAAAGCCTCAATTATGGAAAGCACCCCCAGATGCTTTCAAGATCACACTTATACAYATCTTTATATCATACCTTAAATAGGAATTAACTATAACATTTGCCTAAGAGGTTTACCAAACCGAAGCCAAGATTGGGAAGCCAGGAGAAGAAATGGGCTTTGGAAACAGACTGGTTATCCATCTAAAAAACATTGTTCCAAGAAACAGAAAGAGGGAAAAATCTGAGGCAGCAAGAGACGAGAGGACAGACTAAATCAGATGTTTAAAGACAGAGGAGAAAAAAAAAATAGAAATGTAAAGTGCTTTCACTTGAAAGAGGAAGACAGAAGCCCACGAAAGACCCTGAGGAAAGGAAGCAGGTTTGTATGGGAAATATCGCTGGCAAAGAAACAGAAACTTTCCTTTTAAAGGAGTGAAGGGTAGAAAAGCCATTCAAAAGATTTTGGGAAAAAATTAGCTCTCTTGATTTGCTGGAACATAAAGATGGGATGCCTGGAGATTATGAAAGGAAAGGGAGACTTGACAGCAGGCTCTTTAGAGGCCCCAAGCAGAATCCTACACTTAAGAAATGTAAAAACTACAAGAGTTCAAAACCATAGCACTAAAACGCACTTTTGTTGGCATATCAGGGCTTTCACCAGAACAYCTGGCTCCGGGACATCTGGTATCACTGATGTTCCTTCTTAGACACAGTAGGAATTCTTTAAAACTTTTTTTTYCCTGTGTCTTCACTTTTATTTCTGTGTCCACTCTACTTCCACAGCTCTTCATTACGTATACCTGAACTTTCTAATTAAATATGGTGGCTGACAAGGACATCAAATACAAGATCTGAGCTGAGATGCATTACTGGAAAGGGGAATGAGTTTTAGCTGAAATCAGCAGAGAGCCCTGCATGTGCCAAAGCTCCAGTTGGAAACTATAAGGGGACACACAGACACACTCAGGACAATGATGGACACACTAAAGGGAGAATGCTCTGGTATCAACTGCAACCTGGAAAGGTCTAAATGCAACCCAGCTATCTATAGGGAAGCTATTCTTTCCCCACCAATAAAATGAAGGGGAAGGGGAGATAATCCGKTTCTGATCGTAAAAGATAGGAGACCACAAGCATATTGCTTTGAGAAAAGCCATAGAAAGACTCATTTTATTAACAAGACTAATAGATATGGAAGGAGGGCGCCRGGGAGGTTATTTTTCAGAAGAGCCTATCTTGTACATCAGGCAGACACGGCAGGTTGATTAATATCAYGAGCCAAGGACCAAGATAGGGGAACATGAAGCAAAAGAGAACAGAACTGATGCTTGTATCAGCCCATCAGGAAGACTGCAAGGGACAATTCTCCTCATTCTCTGCAAGGACTGGCATAAAATCATGGTCCTAGAACAGTTGCAATATTAATTACAGCCTGAACAAAAAAGCCAGATAAACTCTAGAAAGCCATTTAGGCAGATGTCTGTATCCAACCAGCTAGGAAAYCCTCTTTTATCCTCACTCCTACCCAGACACCTTCTCTCATCTCATTCATGATCTTGCACTGTCCTTTAGCCGGGAAACAGACTCTAATAATCTCTGCACTCCAGTGAATATACCTGAGTTAGTAGCTTCAGCTTTAAAATTTTCATTCTGTCTCTCCTCTCAAAAAAAATCCTGAATTTCTTTTCATATGGACTGTTAATTTAAAGACTGTATATTTTAAGTTAGCCAAATGAACACCAAAATTCTCTTATCATTTCTCTTAGAAACAGCAACTATTTCCAYAGTGCCTACTTGGAAGAAAGAAAAACACGGCTAAAGACTGTGCCAGTTCTTGCTTGCACAACCTGAACCCTCTCTGCCTTTCAAAAATTCTCACTGTGCTTTTCTGCTCGTGTTGCAGCTAACAAGGGGAGAAGGAAGAAATTTTTTAAGGCTTCTACTCCTACTGACTACTAAAGACCCTCTTCAACAAGAAATTAGGGGCTTGCAAATGGGTTGAGTCCTCAATTAATTATACAGAAGAGCTGCATTCAGCTTGATTTCACATTTCAGTAGCAACCAATGCTAACAAATGAGACTCTCTGCCAAAGCTTCTTCCAAATCCTAACATTTGCTCAAATGTTTCCTCTTCAGGATGTCTTTCCTAGACGCCTGATTCCACCTAAGAACACCCTCTGTGTCTTCACCCCTTAACAGCCAACCAGTCTGCATGACCCCATAGTGACTGACCCTTGCCTTATGGCAGGCACCTGACTGCACAATAAGGCTGCAGCCCGCAGGAGGGGCTGCACTTTACAGATGGAGACCACAGACTGCCTTCCACACAGCCCAGGTTTGACTTTCTGCATCAGTTCCATTTCTTCTTGGTGGGAGACATTTCTCAGGTGGGAGACACTCTTGCTTAACTCCACTAAATCTCTATAATGCACATGGTTCCTGCTGAACCTGCAAAAGGAGGGAGAGCCCAGCAAAAGCTGTAAGGAAAACTCATAAGCAACAGTTCAATGCTCAGGCGTGTGCTGCTGAGCCCATATGCTGCACATGTMCTGTGTGTAGGAGCTAGAGATGCATCCAAATCTCTTTGCCAGCTGCACTTGTGCGCTCATGTGATGCCACTGTTAGAGTTGCTGGCCACAGTGACAACCCCACGGACTTTTTGGCCCATCCTTTTCAAATAAACTCTGTGGTGCCAAGTCTGATATCCTCTACCTAGGCAACTGTATGGGGAGTGTTATAAGAAATTACTTGCTGTAAGATTTGGCACATCATTATGATCAGTTTCTATCCTCCCCCCCCCCCCCAAAAAAAAAAAAAAAACACAGAGAAGAGTTTATACTTTGGGTCCTGCAGCTGGGATAAGATATACCTACAAACAAATCATCTGATGACCGGTAATACTCCATATTGCATTTCTTTACACTATGTTTTAATATAGCTCCCAACACCATAAAAGCAGTAACAGCAAACACCTAAAGCAGCTCTGAAATCGCTGATCATTCATTTCAGATTCTATTTTTAAATTATAATTTTAAAATAACAAAAATGTTTCAAAATATTTTATTTATATTACTACTTGCTAATTTTGACATAACTATAAAATATTTGATATCCGATAAGACTTATATCTGAACTACTCAAAATATCTTAAGTATTTTAAAATATTCGATAGCACAAATGCTGCAAGAGGCACAAATTCCACATAGTAACTAATTCCTCCTGCTTATGGCACAGGGAGGGTGATGATGGTCCTCTCTTTGGGAGACCTCACCCATGACCTTCACCRGGAACTTGCATCTCTTCCTGCAGAGATTCTCCTTCGTAGCCAACAGGAGATACTGCTACTTACCGTGCTGCGACAATAAACTATGGAGTGTAGTAAGGATAAAGAGAAGTAGAGAGCTAAACAGTAAGAACCTGTCAGGCAGAAAGATTCAATGGGATTTTCTAGCTCTAAACTTTCATTTTCAGAGCCAGCATTGAAAGTGGGTAAGGTTCACTCACCGTGCTCCTCACTTGGTTTTCAGTAGTGATGGCAATGCAAGTGTCAATAAAGCCCCACTCTGGTTTTACCAATGAATAATTTACACCAGTATTTCTTCAAGCAATTACTTTTTTTTTGTTTTCCTACACAGATTTCAGACGGCATTTATAAGAATAAGAAGCTATTTTCATACCATATTCATACCACTACTGCAAAGCAAAGAGCTTCCTCAATGCCATTCTGTCCATGCATTTGCTACTTCAAAGTCAGGATTAGTATAGTTAATTTTAGCAGTTGCAAAGAACATAAATTAATAGTAATGGCAGGAAGCAAGCACACAAGAGGCATCGACAACACATTTTTCTTGACAATTTTGCCAGTGCAGTCTAATCCTACTTTGTTCAATTGAACTGTTTTTATGATATGAAAAATCACTTCCTAAGTGAATTGCAATTTCCAGCCTATTTCAGCCTAAGATTTCGTTCCTTTTGGTGTATTGTCCATAAGTACTGTATTAAAAGAGTAAAAATGCAATATGAAATGCTCAAATATCATGAAAACCATTCTAATGGTGCCCCAGTAGGATTTTATGCTGTGGAATATAAGCACGTAGTACATTTTGCTCAAAACACCTGTATCATTCAATTCAGAGAATGGAAGTTACTGTTTTTATTTGGTAGATTCCTTCTGGATTTGCTATTTTTACTTACTATATATATCATATTTCCCTGCAGCAAGCATACCGATTTTTCATGTACTCATGGGCATTTCTATGATATTCTGAAAAAGTATCTGCAAATTTGGCAAGTACCAAATCACCTAAATCCTGCCTTCGGGAGATAGGATGTTAACATTCTCCTCAACACTATGGAACTGTCAAAGCATCTCTTTCCTTTGGGTGTCTCATCTGAAACACATTAGAACCGTAAATTGTATAAATATATTTACAATCACAACCCATTTCAGATGCTGCCTGCCCAGTTTTCACTGCAGCTGCAGCAACTCAAGAGGAGTATTGGGAAGCTGCTCCCAAGTGTCCTGCTCACCACAGACACCCAACGAGAGGCAGTGTTTGCTGCAGCTCAGGGTGGCCTCACTGTTTTGGGGGCTTCTCCAGCGCCCTGCAGGAAATCTCTGCCCAAGGCAACAGCCAAATCAGGATTGTCCAGCACATCCCTGCTTCATTTTCTAGATGCTTATACTGTGACAAAAAAGCATCTGATTAAGTAAATAAAATTTGTATGATAAGAATGTAACGGCAGCAGAGGGTCTGCTCCGCTTCAGCTCCTGCCCATCTCATCACCTACTCCGTCCAAACTCCAAAGCCCATCACAGGATCCACCTCCTCCTGTCCTCAGGTTCCCTCTTCTTGGCAACCCTGTGATTCATCTGCTATTTGCCAGCCTGTCTCCATTTCTTCCTCACCACAATTTCCATGTTTTTGTTTACCTCTTCTGCATGATGCCAAGAAAGACTAGCAAAAGAGACAGTATTTCTCCAGGTTACGTTTATGGCTTGGCACCAACACTGAATACATCCATCCTATAACCTGCAATCTTAATGACAGCGAGGCACGTGCCTGCTGGGCTGTCACTTCTCCTGTCTATGATTCTGGTGCTCACGTCCTTATGCTTGTGCTTACTTGCTCCTACAACTTGCAATTAACCTAAAATTTGCCCCAACTTTCATTCCCTAAGAAATTTTTATGTAGTAATCATGAGAAAAAACACAAACTTCTGACTAGAATGTATTTTTATACAATTAGAGAGTACTATCATACATTAATTAAAAAAAAAAGGATGTTTGTTTTTACTGTTAACTTAGTGAATGAATCATCTGTGCAAGTATCTGATATGCTTCAGAAATGAGAGCAGAAAAATGGTTACTGACACTTTTACTGTGGTTCACTAAAAGGTGAGCATGAGAAAGGGGACTCTCCTAAAAATAGTTTTAGTTCTAGACAGAGAAGTGGAAAATGTGTAAAAAGACTTAAAATTGCACAGACCTGGAGAAAAATCTGTTATTGATAGAGAAACTAAGGAAAAATGAGTCACGATGTGAAAAATATCTGTAAGAGTTGACAAATCAGAAAAGCAGCAGCTGCAATTACATGTATTTCTTACAGCATTATAGTTTCTTACTTTTTATACGGAATTTTCCTTGTAATAGCACAGAACATCCCCCGGATTAGAAGTCAAGGGTCTCACACTGGACTTGCGGATGAACCAGCGATTTAGTTTGAAATGATGCAAACGGGTCCAAATGCACCGTTAAGAGAGACGCCGAAGGCGGCTCTTGCAGAAGCAGCCTGCGTTACTGCAGAGACCTCACAGAACATCCATAAATGACAAAGGACACACAGAGCTGGGCAAGAAGATCCATGGCTCATCTTAAAAGTGAATGAAGAGCAGCAGGAGGGGAGTACCTTAACCACAAAACCCTCAGGAGCCAGATCCTGAGACATCACTAGGTACTTAGCCACATTCCCAGGTACTGTCACAGCTCCCCAGACTTCCAGTCCTGAGCCTTCATTCTGCACATCCACTTCCAGGAGAACATCCAGCTTCAGAGGCAAGAACCCATCTCTTCATGCTGTTCCATGGGGATCTCTCCAGCTTGCCAGGCAGTGCCGACAGTCCAGACGAAGAACCCAGCAGGCCAGCTGGCCTCCTCACACAYCAACTAGGCACAAACCTTCCTCTCCAAGCCCCAAGCTTTGACTTGGGCAAGAGGGGCTGGGGTGAGGGTGAGGAGGAGGATAGGAGTTTATAGTATCACATGGGGCGCAGACCAAATGACTGCAAAACTGTTATTCACCTAACTCCACATGACTAGACTAAGGAGGAACTGGAAGGTCCACTTAAAGCAGACGGAAGCAAGGACCGTGCAGCTCTGCAACAGGCTGCCACAGGAGGCCAGAGAGGGATTGGCCAACAGTATCCAAAGGGGATTAGAGAAAGTCAGTGGACGGCGGGTTCATAAACAGGCACTAAAGGGCAGGGACGTGCAGGGATGTGCCTTCTGACGTCCCTACCCCAGCTATGGAGGTCGCGGGTGTGCGAGTACGGGAACAGATCCAGAAAGAGGCCAACCACGGTTCCTACTGCCAAGAGTGGCACAGATGGATTGTTGGAATGACGCAGCTTCAGTTTTTATGTTCCTAATCACTCCTGCCACTCCCTTAGGGCAAAAGGAATACAATAATTTGATATTTAAAATCACCCTTCTATCCAAAGTTAATTCTTACAATTCAGAGGAAAAAAAATGCTCCTGTTTACATGATGCATACTATTTTCCACACAACCAGGATTGCTTTTAACTACATGGCTCACATATACATCCGGTACTCTACAATAATTTTGCAGGACGACACTGCAAGCAGCATCTCCTCAAAAGGCTGCTCCAAACCAGCAGCACCAATGACGGCTTTTCATCTGCTGCTGCGTGGATTAGACCACAACTTGACTCGTACTGACAGTTCTACGGCAAAACACCTGGAGGTTTCAAACACTTCCTCCTTCTCCTGCAGCAAGGATGACATCCCTCCCATCCCAACTCCAGCTTAACTCCTCTGTGCCCCAAACTCCTCCTCTGCTTCCAAAATCTGCACTAAGGCCGGCTACACTGGCACGTGGCAGCTGTATTTTAAGCAGTAGAAAAGCACACCACGTGCAACTTAGAGTATTACAAACTGCATTACAAACTTTCATGTATCCACCTAACAGCTTGGTAAGAAGCTTAGGAACAGAATCGTACGTGTTGCAGCTGCTTCACTCAAACAGCACTGGCAGAATTTCTCATCTGAGACTCTGCTACTGCCATTTATTCCTTTTACACATGCACGTGTGTGTGTATATATATATACACATCCCCTAAACAGATAGATCCTCCCTACGCTACACACTCCTTTTATAAATACATAGATAAACAACATACGCCACCAGATCCAATTATCTGCCAGGGATACACTACGCATCATATACCMAATTTGCTTATTTATGTTCTCTCACTCCTTCACCACAGGCTCAGGTATTCTTTTAGGCTCATTTTTCATTTCCATCACCTCCCAAATCAGGCCTTGTTTGTAGAATTGTCTGTTTCAAGGATTCCAGCTTAAAATTTTCAAGAGGAAAACATAGCAGACTGCACGTTACCTCTGTTGACTCGAAACACACACCAAATTGCCTTCTCCCAAATGCTCACTGTCTAATGCACCAAATGACATTTTCAGAATTTGACATATTTTATTCAGCCATGGTCAAAAATAAACCACTTGCAACTTCCCCTGTTGCCACCTGAGCAATAATTCAAATGTCAGAAGATGCATGTATCCTAACATGGAAAAGCTGGCAGAGTCAAAGCAGAACGTTCTTTGGTCCAAGTAACCCTCCTCTATCACCTCCCCGTGCTTTTATCCCCCTGTGGTTCTGCCTTTTCTTTTCATGGTCATTAATGGTGCCAGTAAAGGCTCGAAATTCTGCTTGTCATAATGGAAATTCTTGTGTTTTGTCTTTTCCTGTAGCCTCTCCTGTTTCAGCCATGCTATGCCTCCAGGTAGATAGATTTTACATCCATAGATAAAATCAGAACMGATTTCTAAGACAACGATGTTAAGATAATGGTTCTTCACACATGAGCCACCAACTCCAGTTTTCTAAGGACTATATTTCATTTTCTTTGAGAGGTCACTTGCCTCTTTCACTTCCTTCCCGGGACTGTCACATTTTCTGTAGACCAGGTTCAGCTCCTGCCATGCAATATAACAATGACAATCTCTGCAATTTGGCAACTAACCTGGCACCTAAGAGTTATGTTCTGAACATGCTGCAGCAAGCACTACGGTGACAGTGCAGAACGTGCCTTCCAGTGAGAGTTAAACCCCCAACAGTGAAAGCAGCTCTAGCCTACATGGAAGGGAGGAGGACCATGATCCGCAGCACTGCCATGTGCCTTGTCTCCCTCCAAAGAGTTCCAAGTCAATCTCTCTCCAAACAACTGAAGATAACTGGGATGAAAAGGTAATTCTGTTTTGATTTAATTTTTACAAAGCAACCAAATAACTAGATCTTCTTTCATTAAAAAAAAACTAAAGGTGCAGAACAGCCGCAGCCCCTTTCAGATACTGTATCGTACTGCAGCAGAAAGCCTTCAAAAACCAGAAGCGTCCTGTCCTAAAGAACACACAGTATATAGTTCATCCCCTCTCACCATCTCGGACTCCGATAGCTCCAGCTCTTGGACCATCTTGGACTCCTGTTACTAGGCAGAGGGACAGGGAATACTGAGCACAGGATCACTTCTGAACGCCACCTTTCCTTCTGGATCTCCTTCTTTTGTCTAGCCATGATACCTCCCACCCACACAAACACCCACTCACGCATCCAGGGCAGCCCAAAACACAGCCAGCTGACAGGGGATAAAACCAGCATGTGCAAAGCAACCACAATGACCAGGGGCTGGTGAGGTGCACTTGGGCCCGGTTGTGATTTGCATTGGAGCATGAAGTTGCCTGCAATTCTGCAATTAAAAACTGACTCAGTGAATGATGAGTTTGAATTTGACCAAGCATTTCTACAAGAAACCTAATTTCAAATCCACCATGACATCTTTGCTTGAAATTTCAGTGATGTGCCGACAACGTTTTAACAAGGGAATCACTCTAGTTCCTCGCTTACCCTTATCCCRAGTTAACCTTGTATCCTGGAGTAATCTCTGCCGCTGAGCAGAGACACAGATGAAAATTTTAACGAGACAAGGAAATTACCCTCCCTCAMTCTGCCAGGCCATGGGGAAACGCCGTGCCTAACTGCGAGGCTGGGAGCCCTCCACGCACAGTCAGAGGGGGGCAGAGACGTCCTTCCCAAGGGCAACTCATCACACTGCTRTCGCTCCCCGGCGCTGGATCACCCTCCTCAAGGGGCAGCACCCCCCCACTGCTGGCTCAAGAGGCTCCTGTATGAAGAGCCTCCTGATTCAGGCATCTGTGCTCCACGTGCCTGACATGAGGCAGTCCAAACACAACCCCSCAGGAACACGAACCAGGCTCCTGGAGCAGCGCTCCAGAGCCTCCCAGTTACAGCAGTGCTAATCATTGCATAACAAATAGCACCTTTGGTTTTGAAAACATTAATTTAGGTAAGCAAACGGCACCACTGTTTGTACCTATTTCTCACAATGCCAAGCACACATTCAAGATTTTATTCTCCTCTTTACTACATAAATCTATAAGGATATCATCATTACCCTCATTACTGCATATTTCTAGAATCTTCCCTCATACTTTAAATTATTTAAGTTTCTAAAAATGTCTCTCCTAACATGTCATCTGGTGCTTGCAATAAAAGTTGAACGGATGACCGATATTCTACTGTGCACTGCTTTGGGCAGGCAAGCACCAGGGAGGCTCACGTGGCTTGCAGAACAAGAAAAGGCCTTCAAAAAGCTTCTATCATAGTAGAATTTAATGCTGAATTAAACTATAAATTAAAGCATGACAATTTCCAAGGTTATGTACATCTAACCCTGATTACACTTCTTCTTTCTTTTCACAATAGAGACAGACATGTTTACCAGTACATTACCACTGAATCGATTCTGTTAATGTTTCTTCTAGGGAATTATTTCACTGCATCTGCTAAGGACTCCTGACAAGKCTGAAATCTGCAGCCTTTAACTCAATATTTTAGAGAGGAGTATTAAAATGAAAGAGAAAAAAATATAGAACTATTTCTTATATCATAAAGACATGTATTTCCTTACAATCTAATTGATTCTACAGATTGTATTTTGAGAGAGGAGATCTGGACATCTGAGACACCTCATCCGCCATGAAAAAGATGTTTTTAATTACTACCGGTCAAGAATTTTCTAATAAGTGCCATTTTACTGAAAACCACCTCCAGCTTTTCCAGCAATAGAGCTTTAACCAGAAGCACAACAGTGCAAACTTTTTTCCCCCTCCCCCAAAACAACAATTCCATAACAGAAATAACAGATGGGACCCACACTGCAGAATGGAAGCAGTCCAGTTCTTTCAACATCTGTAGGAGTACCTTAAACACAGTGGAGACCTCACTCAACAGCTAAGTATTCCAGATTAAAATAGCAGAACAAAAATCTGTTACCACTTTTACATTGAGCTGTCACCATTATGAACTACCTTTTTTTCCACTCTTTAAAATATTTCATAGGAAAACGCAACAGAGTAGAGCCCTTTTATAAACACAACTGGTTTTCTCCTCATCTAGGTATGAAGTCTCTGAGCAACAGACAAAATCCTCATAGAGGATTCCAACATTAGCAAAGGCTCATTTCATTTTGCTAGGACACATCCTGTAGCTTTCCATTGTGGAAGCCATGAAAAATACCACAGAAGCACCCTACAGATAYATATTTTTTTTTCATTTTTGTATGAAAAAGACTTAAAAATCTCCTTAATTGGAGCTCAATATCAGAAACGTTTCTAAACTCCTGCAATACAATGATGCATTCTCTGGGGAAAAAAAATCTTATCTAGATATCCAAATAGCATAAAATTAAGGTTTATTTAAATAAAACCAAACCTGTTTCCTTCTAGCTTGAGCATCCTTAAAGATACTATTGTACTTTAATATCTCACGGCCTAAAACGTTCCTTAGAATTAAATAATGCATTTGCAGAATTAATATATAATATCAGCAGGAAGCAGACATTAAGAACAAGGTGATGAGAGGAAATGTTTTCAGCTTAGAGTGAGGTAACTGAAGAATTTTTTCTCTTCCAGCGGACGATGGGGCTCTGAAAAACCAAGCTTGTGCTTCAGCCCTGAGCATGCTGAGGGGCCCAGCTCTCACTTAAACCYGTGGGAGGGGAGGGGACAATGGAGCCCCTGCGATGAGGCCCTTCTCATGCCCACTTAGTTTCCAATTGCAGGGGGTGAGTCCCTGACCATGGCTGGGTATTTGTGCCCGAATCCATGTATGCAATGTGCTCTCATTGACAGAGAGCGGAACGAGAGATGCCAGGAAACGCAGACTGGGATTTGCTGCTCGGCAGCGCTGCGTGCAGGGCTGCACGAGGACCCTGCATGCAGCAGCACCAAGGGCAGAAACAGTAACTGCAGTTTGCCCCATTACACTGTCCTCTCGGCGGGGCGACAGCAGGGGCAGGACCCCGGCGTGCGCATGAGGCAGGAGCAGAGGACAAGCAGAGCCGTGTCCCCAGGGAGCACCCTGCTCCCAGCACCAGCGCCCCCCAGGCACGAGCGGGACGCGCAGACCAGCAGCCCTCGCCCTGCTCCCYCTCCTCCAACGCAGAGGGCACACGAAGGAATTTGCCCATAATATGTTGGCATGGMTCTGTCCCGACTGTCTTTCTAAGTAGCATAATTTCATATCACTGAGGTCCTTTCATCTCATCCCCCAGTGCATCTAAAACGAACCCAAATCCATGCAGCGGCCGCTCCATCTCCTGTCGGGCCACAAAYGGACCATGACAAGCACACACACGTGTGACACTCCTACCCGAACAGTTTCAGCTCCCCAGCAGTAACTCAACACACAAATACCAGACCCCTTCCCAAGCTAAAGAGCGTACTGACATTTCTTCCAAATGGGTTTTCTCCCCCAAGCAACTCCTTTTCTAATCTTCAAAGACACTTAAGTAAGAGAAACACACCAAAATAGAATCTTATTCATTGTGCCCTGAATGAGCARCTTGTTTTAAAGCACCGGAAAACAATTCAAAATAAGCAATTATTCTTTGCTACTTGGCCAGTTGAGTCTCGACATTTTATTCGGGATACAAACACATATTTTAGCAGTACTATTGATATGGGTTATAAAAGGACATGGAAAAAGATCATGAATTACTATCCCAGACTTGCAAAATATCATTTCAAAAACAGCATAGTAACACTCTTGTCTCAAATCCAAGTTTTTCAGAGCTGCGCAGTGAAGAACCCCACACTATCACTCAGAGAAAGTCAATGACTGGGTAATAACAACACTGCAAATAATGAAGTACAGAACTTCATTTTCAGAAAAACAAATTGTAGAAAAAGGACTTCAACAAGAAGAATATTGAATACACATCTATATTAGTTCATTAAAATAAAATTTTAGAAAATGTTTAAAATCTTCTAAAATATGTTGGTTTTGTAAGTCAAGACATCAAAAGTTTTCAGATTTTTTAAAATAATTTTTGTTTTCCTTTCTCCCCACTGTTACTATTCTTCATTCATCCAAAAGGAAAGGAAAAATGGTCAGAAAAAAATGGTCAAGCTTGTAGGGCCTGTAGGAGAAAACTTCTTTTTTACTGTTGTATTTGTTGAAAAAGCTGATATATGGAGCACTTTTTTTAAAAGAAAATATTTTCCTCCTAATAGAAAGCAATCATCTCTATAGCAATCATTTACTTTAGCTTTGATAAGAACAGGCTGTCTCTGGTAAATCTACCTTAGAAGTTCAGAGTAGAGACAGCTGCAAAACCAGTCAGAGAGCACCTCAGGGGAAACTGCTGACACCTGGGAACAGTTGTGCACACTTCCAAGATCATCACCATATCCCAGCTAGGGCTGGCCTGAACTTCCAGGTGGATTTGCACCTCTGAGATCCCCTGCGATTAACTTCCTAAACCAGAGAAAATGATCATAAATATCCACCAAAAAAAAAAAAAAAACACCCGACACCCTAAGCAAGACAGACTGTGTGCACAGAGCAAGGGCATATAAAGCAAACGTCCCTTGCCTCACTGAGTCTTTACAGGGCAGCACTACTAAAGAMGGCAGAAGATAAGGGATGCCACATGTATTAAGCAGGGCTGGGGCACAGGCCCAAGCAAAGGCATGGGATCATTCATAGCGTTACCTGCCCAGTTACAGTTTTGATCCCTACCAATTCCAGACCATACCCTGAAACAGAAGCKCTCTGAAACTGGACATCGCTGCCAGGAGGCTGACGATCTTCACCGGGATTTGTTCCCAGGCTCCTTGTTCGAGCCAGAAGAGAGTGCAGCAAACACTCCTGAAGGCCCTGGGAAGAATTTTCTTTCTCAGGAAATGTGCCTTGCTCTTCACTCTCACACATCTCTCAGCACAGAGGGCTTCTTGCTCCTAAAGCTTTGCTGTACCATCCTGCATTGGGTATTAGAAACTGAGGACAAGTAGTTATCCTAGGAATAAACTAGGTTTGAACCAAAGCATTTTTCCAGGTCAGAAAATGGATAAAATCCTAGAACACAATACATGCTGGAGATGTGRGTCACCTAAACAACCTATGGGCTGTTTAATGCCTCTAGGCTTTAGTGCTTCAGCTGAAGCCAGGCACCCTGGAAAAGCCAAAGCAGAGGCTCCCCTCTGTGAACAAGCCATGTGGTGGAGACCAACACACTGTCCAGCRTCACCTAATCAGCAGCAACGAGCTTGAAGATGGAAAAAATGACAGTGTAAATCTGTGAAACACTCCAATATGGAAAGAAAAGGGCCAGGGGAGTGAAAGAGCAGCACTGTGGGAACAGCTGCAGAGCATAAGGGCATGAGAAAATATGGTCTTCAGCCAAAGATGGATGAGAGGCAGAGGGGAGCACGCACCACCTTTCACGTCCTTAGGCTTGGATCCTGAGGGGTGACAACACACACGTGCACCCTGTGAGGCTACAGAAGGCAAAACCCATCTATCCTGAGTGTCTGAAGCGCACAGGCCCAYGCAGGGCTCTGTACGTGGCCAGACGCTCAGGGGGGACACTCCATGCAAGACTACAAAAACCCATAGGTGCAAGAGGAAGACACATGAACCTCTGCTCCGTGAGGAACCTCTGTGAAGAGCACTGTGATCCGTGCATGGCTTTCACCTAGACTCCTTATTCACCCTTGCTCATGTGTAAGTCAAAGATGACATTCTCCAACTGTTTGCCCACAGTTAGCTAAAACTCTCAGCGTTCTCCCTTTAACAGCAAACTGTGATCAATAATCCTGAAAAAAAGTACACATACTATGCACATCACTCGATGGCTAATTTTTATAAATAACCAGACACCACAGTTTTTTACTGCCTCTATCAACAATATAAAAATCAATTAAAAATTCAATGCAGTGATACAAAAACATGTTGCAATTATTCTTAAAAGCATTTCCTGCATTGGTACCAGGTTGATGATTATTTTTCTTGGTAGCATCAATTATAGGACTACAACAAATGTACTGGTAGACCTTTTATTTCTTCAATCCTCCTAACTCATTAGTATGTCTCAATGTTGGACATTCATTAATAATTTTTCTCTTCTAAATACAGTCAATAGTACACGTCTTCCATATGGAGGATTCTTAGAAATTTAGAGAGGGGAAAAATAGAGTTCATACTAAAACAATAAAACAGTTTCACTTTGCTAGCTGTTTCACCCAGAATACTTCACCAAATATTAAAATAATATCTAAAAACCAGCACMGGACTGTAATTTTTCAGACAGCCAGAGTGCAAATTATTTCCAAATGTACTTGAAAAAAAARGTGCTATCTTTACACCCACATGAATATTTATGATTACTGTCTACATGATGATATAAAAGCATATGACACAAGTGAAAAGGGATAAAATTACATGATTGATGCTGCACACCTAATTACTCTGTGCCTCGCCCTCCTCTCACCTTAAGAACATCGGGGTTCACTTTTCAATAAAGACAAACMGAGAGCACTGAAAACAGCAATTCTCCCTTTCCATTAGCTAGCAGTCTCATTAGCAAAACAAATCTAGAGGATATGAAAAATGGAGCAAACCCAAAAGCCTTGGTACATTCCCAATTTTTCGGTCCTGCTCCACCTCTAAGTTAACTGTTTCTCCCACTGAGGAGCAGAGGGGGCTGCAGCCCTTCAGCTCGGGCAGAGGAAGACTTGAAGACGAAYGCGCAAAGGGAACTAAAATCCATCCTGCATTTCTGTTCTCCCGGCACACAGGGCCAGRCTCCTGCTGCGGACATCATCCTCACGCCCACAGAGCTTCCAACGCCGCAAGCTGCCAGGATAATTAATGTGCCGGGGGRCTAGGTCCCTGCAACCTCCTTCTCTGAGAGCAATTGGGCAGTGCCTGCAGAGCGAGCAGGGGGCCGGATAAACGGGTCTGGGGCTGACAACGCTCCCTGCAGCCATGTCCCTTGATCCCTCTCCATGAACACGTGCCAGCTGCAAGGAAAGCGTGGAAAGTGGAAGGAAGCTGCACGAGCTGTCAGCACGGAACTGCCTGGGATGCCRTCTTTCCCGGGACAGCCCTTCCATGCTTAGGGTCTTGTGCATTCACATATGGACASGTGCTGTGGACCCTCAGTTGCCTGTGCCCGTATGCATAGGGTTGCCTATGGAAGAGGCATTCAGCACATCTGGTACTGCTTTGAAGAGCTGTGTTAGCTGCATGAATGCAGCTTAGCTGAAACATTCATGAATGCTGTTCTCTAAGGAAAAGGGGTTTCCTGACATTCASAGACACTAAGGTACTTAGACAGCCAGAAAGATTGGGCACTACTGTGTCAAAACATATGGGCCATGAAGTGACGTGCTTCTCTCCCAGCAGGGTATTTATGCAGTTGTTTTGATTCAGGAAGGCACTCAGTAAATGAAAAGTCTCYGCTCAAAGAGAGAAGATCTGCTCTAAAACAGGAATTCTGCAAATGAAGTCTGGAAACTGAACAGACAAATGGGCTCTGTTCATCCCAGGGCCCTCCTGCAAGCACTCCCRGTAGGGTTTTCCATGTTTCTTTTCTTTTTTCTTTTTAAATAGCTCCTTCGTTTTCTTTCCCGGTACTACAAGTCTCTATTGTTAACTTATACATTATTTAAAAGATACTGAGTTTAAAAATAGCTCTAACCCGCGCAGGGAAAACGGAGAGCGCCGCGAGCTGGGAGCCCCAGTGCTCCGGCACACGGCTTCAGCACGCCGGGCTCGCGGCCTCCTCCGCCTGCACTGCGGTCTGGGCGCTGCCGCCGCACCCGCCCGCCCACCCCATCTGCACCTGCGAGTCACACGAAGGTAACGCACGCCTGTGCGGGCTGTTCCAAGGCTCGGTGCGATGCAAAGGCAGCAAAATACTACAGCTGCAGGCCTGGGGATACGTAAGGTGCAAGCTTTAGTTTGAGATCCTGTGTTCAACCTCAATGATCTGGATTTGGCTACCTATTAAGTAAGCACCTTAACACTAYTTAATGTGCCCATAGCCCCATTGTATCTTATAGAAGGTCTATTATCCTGCTTGACAGATGGGACATGAGTTACAGTGAGGTTAAGCGATCTGCCCAAGACTAAGCGAGGCATGTGGCAGAGCAGGGAGCTGTCCAGTGCAAGACACGCTTCTTGGTACCAAATCACCTTTTCTTTCATCCACAACCCAACCACCAGATATCCGAACTGGTAGGGCTACCAAGCCACTGAAGTATGGAAAAAAGACTCTTGCACATARTCAGTCTCATACATAAACAGTTACRTATAGTGAGCACCATGCCTTCCCCAGGAATCCGAGACAAAAAAGAATGCCATATGTGACGGGAACATGAACATCCTAGGGCATCGGGAAGAGATTAGTAATATTTGAGGGTAATCTTAAACCAGCCAAGATCCTGACTCTATTTCACTTGCAACTGAAGTGCAGAAAACACAGGCCTAAAAGTAGTTAACGGTCTCATGTTTATAAAAGCAGTGGCATTCAGCCACAAGGAAAAAGCAATCCTTATCCTAAAGACCCTATACACCAGAACTAGAAGACACTTTTCCACACTGCAGAAGAAACTACCGCTCGCGTAAGCATTTTAATTTTGGTGTAGAGTTTATCTGGTTTTATTCACTATATCAGTGATGCCTGTGAATGTTTGCTTACAAGGAAGGAAGAAGAATTAAAAAAGCAGGGCAGGGGGAAGTTACCCATTATTAAATATAGCAGGTTTTGTCCATATACATCAAAACTCAACATGGCATAGGTAGTTTTTTCCTTAGGTATACTATTATATATCTASAATCTTTGTGGATCAATTCTATATTGCCACTGCTGTTAAGAGGCCACGGACTGTGTTTAATGCTAAAGAAAGCACTCAATTATATAGTAAAGATATAATAAAACTAAGAAAACATTGTATAACTAAATCTGCAGATGAGTAACGAGAGAGGAATGAAAAATTTTCAATAGTAACCCAAGACCATGAAAGAAGAGATCCCTCAAAAAGATCCACATTGAACTCCTGACAATGGACTCACCAGCATAACCCACCTGATGAGTAAACTTAACCTGGGAACGAGGGGGATGTGATATAGTTTGTATGGTAGTTTCTGCTGTACTGTTGTTCAGAATGAGCTGGAACAGGATAGTTTGGACAGTAAGTTTAGTATTATTTGAGCTTGGATAGCAGTGACTTTTTGTGTGACTTTGATTACACTGTCAAAACTGCACAGGTTCCCAGCAACGCATTTGTTTGCTGCTTTAGCTCCCATGGAAGTATCCAGGACACAGGGCAAGAGCAGAGACTATGGCTCATTGAARCCTCGATCTGGAGTGGATTTTGCAAGTTAAGAGAGATGACAGTAATGACTTGAYACTATAAAAGTGGACGGGGAATAGGAAATCAAGTTTCACATAATTTGGTGTCACTGGTTTCCTTGAACTGAAGCAGGAAGGTGAAAAGCCTGCAGGGGTCTGAACTGGTGCTTTCCCTGACACAAACCAAGGGGCTTACGTAGGTGCTAAACGGGCTCTCCCAGGAGGTGGAAATGAATTCCTGAGRCACCGATCAACTGACAGGGCACCAAACAACCAGATGGATCTGGATATTACTGATTTTACATGTTAGTAGCATGCCTTTTTTTTATCTTCTCCCTATTATAGGAGATTTGCAAGCAGGAACAAAACACCTGAACAAAATGACCATGGCTGTTCMGAGTTTGATTCCTACTACCAGGTGCAGAATTATAACTTGGCACACAGGTTATGCCAAAAATAGGCTTTAGGAGGTTAAAATACGAAACAAAAAGAAACTGATTTTCACCTTTTTCCGCAAGTAAAATGCGTTGAGTGCAGAGCTGCTCACCCAGTCTCACAGAGCAGGGTTAAGCCGCACGACCAACTGCCAGGAGCACAAGCGAGCACCCAGCAGAGAACGAAGGCATCCCCGGCTGCTGGAAAACACGGGCGTGCAGCTCAACCACGGAGCGCAGGAGGGGCAGCACTGAATTACCCTRAAACACCAGCCACAGCAATGAGAATCCCAGCGTCAAGTAGTAATCCAAGGGAATAGAGCGAGGGCTACGTTCCCCAGGCCACTGCTAAGAGAGTACTGAGGACGTTTACGTGCTGACAAGAAGGGATGAAGTGATAGACGACTTGCTGCATGTCGTCCTCTTGTTCTGGAAGTACCTTTCAATTACAGGAGTTCAATTATAGGCCTAAATTGTGGATGTAACTAAAGCTAGTGCAAGAGAGTGCACACTGAAAAAGGGCTGGGGCTTCTAACCCTAACAGTGTGACAGTACAATAGAAAAAAATATGTATTTTTGTAGGAATATACCTGCCAGGTCACCTTGAAATCTCCAGTTTTTTAAAGCAGAAAGATGATCTGCAGTATTTTGGCAAACAGTACATGACTAATACCTGTGCTGAGTGCTAGAACCCTTTAGYGAGGCAGATACTCACTACACAGTATCTGTAAAATGAATATTGCTTGCAGAAGGTGCAATAAASAGCATTGATAATAATGATCTCTGCAGCAGATGCAATAAAAGATAAGATTAAAAGCTATCTAGTTATAACAGCTGAAAAGCARTCTTCTGTTTAGAGAAGATACACAGAATCCCTATAAAACAGCCTAAGACAACACTGCAACTATATGTGCAGAAAGGGTCCAAAATAGCAATTAAAGGCAAATTCATGAAACACGTTTAACAGTTGTCTGAAAAAACTAAATAGAAAGGAAAAGCACAAAGGAAGATCACTGAGCGAGAAGGAACATACCTGGTCTGTGAGGTTATGAGGCCAGGAGAAGCAAYAGTGCACTAAAAAGGAGGAGAGACGAGTTTACAAAAATTAAGTGAACCATATTAACAGGTGGGAAATGTCTAGCAAAGTATTAGGGCGAGATGGAGAGAGAGATCTTGGTCATTGARCTCCCTACGTCTCCAGCACAGAGACGATTTGTTCCTTCCAAGTGCAAATGTAATTTGAAATTAAGAGCTATGAAGAACTTGAAGATGGCAAATCTCCTGGGCTGAGGTCTTTCCAAAGCTAGTAGCTGAGAGAAGAGATACTGCCACATACGAGCTAAAAAATAGTCAGGCAAAGTCCAAGACAACAAGGGGAAGGAGTATCATTGAAAAAAAAATATATCTACACCACTGGTGAGACTGCTGCAGCAATGTTGKGCCGCTCTCTGTGTCAGTCTAAGTAACTGCAATGGAAAAGTTGAACACTGGAAAAGCTGAAAGGGGCTGCCCAATATAAGGCCTGCTCTCCTGGAGAGTTTTCACCTAACACAGAAAGGGGATGAGCACCCCTGAGGCCCATCCCACCTGGTACCACCATTTTGAAGAATGAATGCTTGATYGTTCACAAAGACAACGTATGTTAACTTTTCAGATACATTGCCATGAGAGAGTCTTTAATATCTCATTGATGGTTACACCTGCAGTCTATGAAAGTACAAACTCTGACATTCACACTCGCCACTGAAAACACCAGCATAGGATCACGGCATGATATTAAAGTGATTTCATTATTATCCACTGATTATGCAAACTGAGAACATAACCACTTATTTGCAGATTACTGGACTACGTCAGAGAGTTTGAATAATGACAATTATTTTAATGTGAGCCTGAAACAGTTTGCTAAGGCATACATGAGGAGAAAAGCAGAAAGAAAAAAATCAGCAGATCACAACGAGAAGTTATCTGCTCACGCTCTCCAGCTCTGCACCTTGCCTTAGTCGCTATATTAGTGAATCCTCATTGTTTTGCAAGCAAAAGTCCACAGCAGCCTAATCCCTGGCAAACTACCACGGATTACTGAAGCTTTTTCTATCTCAGTTTAGCATCCATCTGGTATCAACTCCCACAGCAAAATCCAAAACCACTAATGGATGCCTAAGGAAGCAAGGCAGCTAGCAGATCTGTTTTAAAAAATCCTACTTAGATTGATTTGCAGAAACAACCTCAAATCAAGTCTCTCTCATCCCAGGACAATGCTCCAAACACCAGTGTTTTAGAAAGCTTTTTTTCATCTGCTATATTAAACCATCTTTGCACCTAAAACACAAATTCTGCAGCCAGCACCTTAGGACACCCACCTGGAGTGCTGAATTTGATCCTAGTCCTATATCAGGTACTGGGAATTATCAGTTAAATAAGGGAATGTGACACATAGAAACACTGAAACTTTTCTTACTCAGGCTTCTCTTTACTGACAGCAACGGTCTGACCCTCCATTTACTGCTGTAACAATGCACTAGTAAGGGACTAGTGCAAGGGCTTCTGCTTTCCCCATTACAGCAGCACAAAATAACCACCATTACCTGCTGAGAAACACYTAATGTATCTCCAGGTGGTTTTTCTGTATATTGATTATCTCTTTTGGCTTCCTCTTTGGCTGGCTAATATAAATTCCTGCGTCCGGCCCCCTGTGTGTTGAATTATGTGGTTTTCTTTGCCACGTGGGCTAAGGAGGGGGAAGGATCCTTGCTTTCTGCTCTGCAGCTGAGAGGTGCCTCCCCCATCTTTTCTTACAGCTCTGTCTCTTCCCATAGAGAAGAACAGTAGTTCATAGCAAAGGTTCTTAAATAGGCTTGGAAAATTTAGGGAAACCATAGGGAAAATTTAACTACATAGTTGCAATACATTAAAATTGCATTAAAACGCTGCTTTAAGATCATACCAAACCCCCATGCTATCTCAGTAAGTAAGCATATACTTAGCAGTTTCTACAGATAGTTGGTGTTTAAGATCCTTCTTCTGCTGGTTTCTGCTGGTTAGCTCGTTAATTTTCTATGCACATTGACAAAGTCTTTAATGCTTTTGTTAGGTGGCTGYTGAGAAAGCAGGGTCTGAGATTTCAATAGTGCACAAACATTGGTCTCTTGGTCCCATAAATATTTAGCTCTTTGTGTTTGGATTTCCAAGGACAACTGAAAGAGACTTGTAAACGATGCGGGTAGTTGCTGTACTTGGAAAACAGGGATAAATACATTCCTGGAATATAGGATATGACAAAAGGGATTTCAGATCTGAGGCCAAGTTCTTTTTTAGGATGCTTGCCTGCAGCTCCTGCTGAAGTCAACCAGAACTACATATGCTCATCCAAGTGCAAAATTTGACATACAATATTTATTTTATGCTATAAACAAGTTTAAATAGAGAAAATATTAAATGCATAGCTGAAATCTAACTATGAGGTTCTGATAAAGCAGAACCAAATTACAAGTTCAAGAGTGTGATTCAGTAAGCTATGGCCTGCATACAATCCCTTTACCATCTTTCTCCTCTTTTTATTTTTTTCTGCTGGGATCACACACTGATATAACACATAGACATTAATATATCTTTGAATTCTCAGGTGGATTTCTGTGCAGAAACATTCAAGGTCAATAGCATGGAGACCACCTCATTACTCACCCACTCTGCAGCCATTCTCCCAAGTCAATTAGGTAGCACCACAGTGGTCTTCCTTCCTCCCATGCAAGCAGGAAGGAACTCATGGTATTGGCAACACGTGCTGAAAAGATTATGTCCACTCACTGACTTACAGTGACCTGCAAATGATTTTCAAAAGCTTTTACAGCTATTTTCAATATACATTGGAAATGTGAACATTTTTTCCCCTTTGGAGGTGAGCTTAAAGACCTTTCCTACTCCTGTTGACACAGGTTAGTGTCACTGGGCTGTCTGCATGTTTGTGCATGACAAGAAGAGGGACGGAGAGGTTAAACAAAACTCATTYGGATTTTCTTAAGTTGAAGAGGTTTAAGTCAAATTATATTTTTTTAAAAATAGACTTTGCAAGGACCAAATAGTAGGTGCCTTGTTTTTCTCCCCCATCCATTTTAATGAGAAACTCAATCAAAATGTCAAAAAAAAAAAAAATGCCAGAAAGTGATCAAATACATCTCCCATATGAGACTTCTAGTCCAGAATACCCACTATCCATATCCCTCCTCTCTGCACACCCAGACAATGTCTAGACAACTCTACTGCAAGCAACAGCCTTTCCAGGGTGCTGTTAGGAACAGGAGTCACCCAGAATTACTCTGTATGTAAACGTAGACRAATCTACAAAGACAGGAGGAGGGAAGAGATGTGTGTGCATGTATGTATGTACATATATATATATTTTACAAGTGTGTGTGTACACTCATGTGCTTGTTCAAAAAAGAAAATCGCAGAGGAAACTACTGATACAACTCATCATGCTCTTTTCAAGACGGTCTCATAGCCTTGGAATCCCCAGGACAAGAGTCTGCTTGAGAGCATCAGATAACACACGGCTTGTTTGGGTTCTCTGGACAATCTTCAGTTATTTCCAAGTGAATTACACCACGAGCTAACAGTGGAATTCTACTGGTCTAAGTCAGCTTTTAGAAYGGGACAACATGAAGCCTATCACAGTGACTCAGAGAAAAGAGGAATATTAATCAATAGACCACCTAAAGTTTGCTCTATTTTTTTCCTGCACAAAGTTCAGAAAGTCAAAAGGAGCAGCGACTATTCAGTATCTCTCAAAAGCAATTTTTATTGCAGATCAAGACGWCATCCAGTGAATTCCTCCTTGTTGCACTTACATGAAAACTCTGTTGTTTCAGAGAATGTTGATAGAAATTTTTAAGGGAGGAGAAAGATGAAAGAAAACTTTTCAGACAGTTAATGACAAACTCTCAGTTCTGTATTTTAATGATGAGTCTATTCAACAAGCTTTACCAAAACAATTCTTAATCTTTCTCATGGTTTAAGAAACAGAATAAGTTCACCAAAGAAAAATAAATAAATAAAAAACTGCATCTGCGAAGTCTGTTTTTAAAGTAATTTTAATAGTTAACAAAAAACAGCAAGATCGATAAAGTCAGAAAAAATAAAATCAATTGGCAGAAACACTAATGGCATTTAAATGTGCAGTCACTTAAAAGGCATTTTTTTCTGTAGTAATGTTTAACTGGAAATTACAAAGATGAATATGAAAAACATATGTAATCAGTCATATATCTGGATAAAAATTTTGCGCACTAATTACGGAAACTTTATTATTAGAGATTTTTATACTGTTTTACAGTGAGAGCTATAATTTCTTGAAACAACTTCTGAAAGCATAAATCCCACAGAGATGATCTTTAGAGGTCCCTTCCAACCTCAACCATTCTGTGATCCTCTGATTAAACCACCCAGAGGAGTGAATCAAGTTACGGAACGTACACCTTCCTCCCCACTGTTCTCAGTATCATTACAGGCAGAATCACAATTACAAATGTCCGTGAAAGTGCCCCAAAAGCGGCACCCCGAAGTGCCGAGGTGCCTGTACAAGTCACAGAATGGCTGAGGTTGGAAGGGACCTCTRRAGATCATCTAGTCCCACCCCCTGCACAAYCCACATTGCACAGGATTCTGTCCAGACGATTTCTGAGCATCTCCAAAGACGTCGTCTCCGCCTGTTCCAGTGCTCTGCTACCCTCATGCTCAGAGGGAACTTCCTGTGCTTTAGTCTGTGCCTGTTGCCTCATCCTATTGCTATGCACCACTGAGAAGAGTCTGGGCCCGTCCTCCCTGCAACCCCCCTTCAGGCACTTACACACACTGCTAAGATCACCTCTCCGTGCTCTCTTCTCCAGGCTGGAGAGGCCCAGCTGTCTCGGCCTCTCCTCACATGCCAGACTCGCTCCAGTATTTCCATGTCTCTCTCTCTTATACTGGGCAGCCCATAACTGGACATTGCTCTTCACAACCAGCATCACCAGCAGCGAGCAGAAGGAAAGGACTGTCCTAGGTAATCCAGGAAGGACAACCCTACCCGCTTAACGTCTACAAGACAGGCACAACTAAAGGCCATGCTTTCTTCTTTCTCCCGAGCAGAAGCACTCCCTTCTCACCCTTACTCACCCCAGCAAAGTGCAAAGTAAAGTGTAGATAGTGGGCAAGAGAAATGATGCAGGTGGTTCACTACTCCACACGCAGGGCAGAGGACGAAGGCATCTCACCACCTCGGGCTGGAGAAACACTTCAGTCCCACAGGAAAATTGGATCAATGAAAAGACCAAAGTTAGTGCCCAACTTCTGTGCAAAGCCCAATGTGCTACAACGCCAACCCCAAAAGAAGATGCACYATTAACAAAATAACAAATCACTATCTCACAGTATTTGGGGAGGGCATCACTAATGCAAAAGATTAAATCAGATCACCCCTTTTTACCTCAGTATCATCTATTTCTTTTGCGCTCTGTCCTTGGAGTCTGATACCAGCAGCTTTAACCTCCAAGCTTTCTGGGAGAAAAAAAAAAAAATATCACACAGGATCTCTGCCTGAAATGCTAAATCATTTATTACAAGTATAATCTTAAAGAAAGCTCCATATTTTGTCCTTCGGGTGAGGCCACAAGTCACATTCCTTTTTTTTTTTTTAAACTGGTGAAACAACCAAGTAGCCAAGTATAAGTGTGTCGTGTTATCACTGACGAGCATCTCACCATCTGAAGTCCAACACTCGGTGCCTGAAGGTCTCCGCTCAAACCTTGCTAAGCCCTAACCTGAAACAGGCTGACCCGAACAGCATTTGCCAGAGAATCTGTATGTTTGGATCTAAGTGTTTCATTTCTGCTGTCCAGATGCAGCAAGACTGAAATGAAGGTGAATTCAAATAACCCTCACAGTTCAAAAACCACATAAATGCATGTAAGAACTTGGCCATCCGGGGAGTGGTAGAATTTCATTAGTACCAGTCCCTCTTATTTCAGATTCCCAGCTGCAAAACTATTTTGGTACTATTTTGGTCATATTGCCAAAAAAAGAAAATAAGCACATTGAATAACAAGTGATTAACTACATCTTTCAAGGTCCCTCTCTACCTAGAGGTCAGACAAAGGAAAGGGCAAAAAATGAATAAAGCATAGCTGCCTAATTTAAGTGGTAACACATCCATATATTTGCAGACCATCAGAACATTATTATCTCTCTTCCTACTGTAACATTTCTAGCACACCAGAAATCCATTAGCAGTGATTTTTTGGCAAACCACCAAAGCAAAATACATCCTCTTATACCAAAAAGGAAGATCAAAGAATGATTATGRATAAGTACAGGCTAAAGATCAGCAAGCTCTCCCAGAAAATACATTGTAATATATGGTTTAACAACTCTTGTAAAACGAGAAAGACAAAAGAAACACTCTAACTTTGCACCAAAGCAAAGGCTGTGAAAATATAAATGAAAAAAATCCAGCTACCATTTCTCATTAACACTGGAAATCTATTTATATTAATCGCTTTAGCTAGACTTGGCAGCTCCTTTGCAGTATCATGTTCAGCTCGATTTTGCAGTTTCTCTGCAGCTTCCCAATTTGTGATCTCCACTTGCTGTTGAGCAATTTACATGAGTGAAGCAAAATAATCTAAACTTATTCCTTACTATTTTCTAGGAATTTTCCTCAGTGAACAACTTGGCCACTTTAGATAGGTTGGCACAAACTGGTAATTCTGAAGCCTTTGAATAAACTCCTGTCTCTAACAAAGTCAACAGAAATCCTTTTTTTCTTACATTAAGCAAAAACAGAGTGATGCAAAGACATGCGGTAACACAACAGAAGCCCTTCAGTCATATTTAGAAAGGAAAGGAAGCAAAAGTGTTGCTGAATTTACTTCTTTGCTTTGAATAGGAGTCGTCCCACTAAAAAACATTGTCAAATCTGGGKTTTTTTTCCCCTCCTTTTCCCTCAGTATAATTTCAAAACTTGACAAAGCAAAAGAAAACTATGTAAGAGCAATAACAAACAGAGCTGAGGCTGTCTCTGTGAATTGGTGGTTCAGAAACAGCCCGGTTTTGTTCTAACTAAACCTCTTTTCAGAGGGACAGCTTTTGTTTGTTTGCCTGGCTTGCTTAGGTACAATACTGAGCTCAAAATACCTGTCTGCAAAAAGAAAGTGAAGTGCCATTTTCTCTTAAAATGATGCATCTTAACAAGGAGTTGGAGTCTCAGAATCAACGCTGGTGTATTTGATGACATGTAGCCAGGGACTTAAAATCTGTCATGCCCTTTGGACACGAACACTTTCATCTTGTCCTTCTGAAGCAAACCTCATGTCTTTAATATTTAGGCCAATCTCAAGTACCTCCTCAGGAGGGCTTTGCCTTCAGGGGAAGAATGATCCGAGTTGTAAAAATGACCTAAGAAGCACCAAGGGTGCTGCTAAACAAAAGAAGTCTCATATAAGCACATAAAGTTGCATCATGAGATGGAAAAGGTATTGTAAGCATTTTGGCGTAGATTATTTAAATGCACAACAAATGCCTTTCAYTTCTTCTGCCAAAGAGTTCAGCAGGGACCTAACACAGATATTCCAAATACATCTGAGGAAATTGCCTTCCTCATGTACAGCCCCTTACACGATACACACAGATGTACATGCAAGCCAGGAACTAGGCTTATGATTGCCCAAGTGCTTCTTGTGGCAAGTTCTACAAGCAACTTCCACTGCAGCTGATGAGGAAGAATAAATAAATAAATAAAAAGGTTTTGGATTGACTGAGGAACCCYGGGAGGGCCTCCAGTTCACAGTACCTATGTCCAGTTTCCCCACTTAGCCATTTTGGAATATTTATGCCCTCCAAATAGCTCCTTAAGAAAAGRGACCTGATACAAAGTAAACTATAATGAAAAAAAAAAAAAAATCAACTTCAGTTTTAAAAATCAGGATTTTAAGTATTTCTATTTGTCTGGAGAAAGGAGTAAAGAAGGTAAAAAGGTTCTTTTYTGAGATTCACCTTTTACATCTCAAAGAAGGGCAGAAGCCCAATTTAGAAGAAATGTCTCTTTGTAGGTCATTTTTTATTAAAGTACAGAATGATTCTTCTCCCTTATCTCGCTGTGTATCACACCAAATGACAGCATTTTATTTCCTTTGGGACCGAAGAAATAAAGTAAATGGAACAGAATGAGGACACAGGATAAATACATCCTAACATTGTTTTGGCTTTTTTTTTTTTCTTCTTTTTAAATAGAACTGTCATCATGTGACCAGTCCTYAAGTCACTAAATGATAAATGGATCTCCTCTAGTCCACATGTACATATCTTGTGGGCATCTGTATTATGGAGTAATAGGCATGGATTCCATAGAGCTAAAACACTTGTAAAGGAAAAAAATAAGTTCTTTTTGTTCTTGTTTCCCAATAATGTACCATAAAATAACCAAATGGTTCATTGTTTCTATTAGGATTATCWGATGTCAATTTCATTAAAAAATTTGATATATTCATGTAATGCAAATTGTTCTGTATTTCAATCAAACATATTTTAATGTATTATTTGATGTGCACTGTAAACAAAGCATCTTTCATTATTTGAGTTTTTGATTCATTTGATACTATTGAAGAACAGAACATAGACAACAAAGAAGTGAAACTAAATAGGAAGCAATCAAGTATTAGAAGAATCTTAGGGACATACTGAGTTCTGTTCAAATCAGAAGATTGTTTAGAATGAAAATTTGATTATCAAGTAACTAACTGGGAAAAAAAGACAGATTTAGATGAGGCATTAGAGAAGCATCCCTGCAAAGCCTGCCGGCCTGGAAAGTATCAAAACACAGCTCAGGTATTTGCATCTAGACAGGATCAGTTAATACCCAAGCCATCCCTCATCTCTGATATCTCAAATGAGTATCTTTGTATTGAAATTGTAAAAAGTGAAACATTTTACCAGTCAGATATTCATTTATCCAAAATAACTTCTAAATCTTTGGAATGAACGTGCTGAATTTGTTCTATTCATGACATTAACTAAGATAATACAGTTGTGCTAACTGAGGTTTTCCTCACAAAGAGGTCTCAACCAAACAGAAACAATTACACTAATGACCAAACACTGCATAGAAATTGCTTAAAAAGAGACTACTCTTGGCCACTTGTGTAAGTCAATGATAACACACTGGTCTTACCAGCAAAATCATTACAAACTCTACCTAAATTTCTCACAACCAGAGAAGCAAGCAGCAGCCGACTTCGCCACTAAGCCTTTCACTAGGTTTGCAAAGAGAGCAACAGAGCCTGTTCGTTTGAGAAGACGGTAGAATTCCATGCACACGTCCAGCCGGGGCGCTCCCCCACTGAGATAAGATGAACCATATGCTGCCAAAACGGTGCTTTAAYAGTGCGTGTTGATTCAGTCTCTGGACAGACTTTTCTTAAATAGAACCACTATCCTAAGTGCAACTGGCTTGAATTATCTACTCCTCATGCAAAGCTCTGGATGAATTAAACATTATTAGTTTGTCTGCTGATGGTTATTCAGCCTTCTTATAGGTCCTTCCCCCTAAAAGGGGGGGTGGGGGGTGGGTGTTCTTATAGGTTCCCCCTAAAAGGTCTAATAACTTCTACTATTTTTATTCTCTGTATCCTTATTCTTCTACATGCTTCATGCAAATCCTTCTCTAAGAAAGAGGATTTCAACTCATTTCATTGCTTAGCTAAGGATATTATTTGAGCCCCATGCTAAAAGGTCCACAATATACAATTGCTATTTTTAATGCACACATACATAAGTTATAGTTACAGAATATTTTATATAGAATATATATTGTTACAGAAGTTATAGTAAGGTACATAGAATCCAAAAGTTCAAGTAAAAACTCTAATGACCAAATTAATGTTAGTGTGTGAGGACATAATTCCACCTCTAACAGCTAATCCAGAAACTACAGTCACTGCCACTTGGGGACATACAGCACTTAGCAGAAGTAAAACTGACACACTGAAACATGTTAGGCAACCCAATCGCTCCCCAGTTTAAGCAATTTTATTCTTTTTAAAAAAAAAAAAAAAAAAAAAAAACCAAAAACAAAAAAAAAACCAACCCTGAAACGTAATACATTACATGAGATATCTCTGTATAAGATATATAGTTCTTAAATGATCTGGTAATCTAAACAGTGTCATTAGCAGGAAATAAAAATATAATGGCAACGTTTCTCCAAAATAATTAATTGCTGTGTTTTTACACAAACAAATATTCTGTAATATCTGCTCTTATATTCTCTAGAATTTCTTTTGTTAAAAAAAAAAAAATCCATAAAAGGCAATTTACTTGGTACTAATACTGTCATGTTTCCAAATGTTATATTTCTGAGAAGTCAGGAAAACTTTGCTGTTTGAGTGGTATTTTGGAGACATTGGGGGATTCTCATACCAGTACTTAGAACTATCTTCCAGTGACGCACTCTGAGATAGATGAATGAAAGAAATTACCTTTTTCYATTTTAACCAGAACACCAAATAGGTTCTATGTAAGCATTTCCATCCCATAAGCTTTCCAAGTCCTGCTACAATCGAGGTCAGCAGCAAAATTGTGCCCATTTCAGTGACTCTTATCAGTAGCTGGCAATAAATGAACAACTGCTCAAAAAGATCTCAAGGTAATCCATTATCTGAATTCATTTTCTCTTAAATTCACTGGCAAAAATTATTTTCACTTTAGCAAAGCTAGGTTTTAAGGCTTGCGTTTGCTATTTACAGAAAAACAGGGGAAAGCCTTCGTATCTGTCAGGCCAATGGAAACATCCACACTATTTCAGAGAGCAAATTTAGAGGAATATTGACRATAGCATCACACCAGCAGGATAAATTTACATCAGTGAACATGAGGCTGTGCATTTCACAAAGCACAAATGCACAAGCACCATATTTATCCATCTTGCTGCAGACAYGCACGCTCTTCCCTGCCCTCCTTCCCTGTACCCTGAGGCTTGCCCTGGAGTCTTCCATTAACTTCAGAGGAAATAACATTTGCCATCTGACTAACTAGAAAGAGAGAACCATGTTTTTGAATGGTTCCCTCCAACAGAGGAAWATTAGAAAATCCTAAAAGTTGTGAGTGCTTTACACCCATAACTTTTATCACTGAAGAYGCCTTGATGCATCTGCACAGCCAGYATTCCRGATTCACTCAAGCAAAAAAYCTTGTAACCCAAACCACAATTTCTTTTGTGGTAAATCTGAAAAAGCAACCTAACAATGGGATTACAACAACATACCTATATCTCCAAGCATCCAARTAGAGGGGTAAAACAAAAAAAGAAGGGAGAAAAAATACTTTGAAAATAATAGAGCAGTAATCACAGCAAAAATATTAATCTAAAAGTAAACAGTAATATTAAAAAATAAAATGTAGCAGAGTTACCAAAGTTTCCTCTTCAAAATTTATCTTGAACGTAATTATCAGTAATTATACTACCTTGCTTTAATTTGTTCTGTATAATATTCCATTAACACAGGTTTATGGAAGAACCACCTTGACAAACTAACCAAATATTTTCCTTATGCAGCATTCAAATTCAGTAAGGGTGATAGTGCTGATATAATAAGATCAAAGAAGGCAATCCCTATTTACTGAATAGTGACTTTTAATCTCAGACTCTCAGAAATGCAGACTTAAAAGTAAATCTGGGGAATCGGGATAACCAACTGAATGAGACTTCCTACGCTGACACATAAGCAGGACTGGTGCTTGTACAACTATTACACCAAATGGAAACAGAAAGGTTGTGCGTCCCCTGCATGTGCTGAAATACAAAGTCTAGATTCCAGCAAGGATGTTGATAAACTGGAGAGGTCAGAGGCAAGGCACAGGAATGAATAAAGAACTTTACAGGTGCCTTATTACCAAAGATCTAGGAGCTCAACCTATATACGGAAAGATAACAACAGTCGATAGGCTAAAGGTACTGACATGGGAGGACAACTGAGTGTCCAACTCAGTGTACACTCAGGGAGTGTACAGCTGAGTACAGAGTGATTTCTGTATACAAATAATGCTCAAAACTTTTAACAGAGTAATTATCTGTTGCAACGATTTCTACTTTGACAAATTCTTCATCACTATACTTCCTCAAAACAAAACTGGAAAAAAAAATATATATAGGGTAGGAACCCTATACTGCTATACTGATCTAACTACACAGTTTCAGTTATTCTTTCCTCATAAACTGCTTGGTAGTAATACACTAATACAACCTTGAGTTTTGTCTTTTTTTTTTTCTCCTTTTATATCCAGTAGAATTAGTTAGCAGAAGTCTCTGCACAGCTGACATTTCTAAAAGGATTAAACTTCTAAAAGTCGTAAGACACTCAAAAAGATTTTTGTTCCAAAATTGTACAATTTGCTATCAAAAATGTACTATCATAAATGAAGATGCATAATTAACTGCCTCCCAGAGAACAAAATCAACTTTCAGAATTAAGCTWCAATATCAGGGAGAATCTTCACTGAGGTTTGCTGGAAAACTGAAGGGACTTTGCACAGCAGCACTGTGAGAAAAACCTCACAGGTGAGAGAAAAAAGGGAGGACTCTGATCACAGAGCACGTGCTAAACATCACATGAACCCCAAGTCAAACAATATTTGGAAACCCAACAGCAGAGCATCAATCAGCACCCCATCTGGAAGAGCTGAATCTGCTCTATCTTGTGCTACCAGGGAGGGGGGTACCAAGGCATTCGAGCAGCTAGYGAGGGGCTGGGCTAGACACTTGGGACGAGCTCCGCTCCTCCTCCAGCTCACGCGACCATCACTCGCATGTGAGGCATCCAAGCAGCTACCTGGACCTGGGACATGGACAGCGGTGGCGAGCRCAAAGGCCGCAACATTTTTAGCTAACATTTTTAGCAGGAAGGACCGTCTTGTCAGCTCCCACCTGGAGCTACAGCCACCCAGCCCGTCGTGTGACACCGGGTACCAGTGCAGCGGCTTCCTTCAGGCCATCAGAAGGAACGCAAGACTCAGCAGGGGCAACGCAGACGCACAACAAACCAGAAACACTAAGAGTCAGGAAAGGTGTGGCTGCATTTTCCAAATGACATCAAGAACCTTTTGAATTCCATGCAGCCAAATGTTTGTTTAGGAATATGTTTTTTATTTACAGCTTACATGACACATTGATATTGGTGTTAGAGACCATTTGCCAAGAGAAATGACAAACAAGGCTCTAGCAGTCTGTCTCAGGGAAAAGCTGGCACTTGTCTGTCAAGCTGCCTTTTATTTTGTGTCTGTTTTCAGCATTTTTTGATGAAGTCTATGATCTGATTCTGTAAGGTTTTCAAAATACTAGTTGGAACACTTTCCTAATAAATATTCCCCTGAGAGAATGAGGAAAGTCCGTATCCTTCTCACCAGAGGCTGTTATAAACAGAATTCTGTGGAACAGCAAAATAATTAATTTCTAGAGTGCCAAGAACCTTCAAGAATCTTCACCCAGAAATATTTTAAAATAAGATCAAAATATACAAGATAGTTATCAGTCTTTTCTGAAGAGGCTTCATTTTTTTGTCTACATTTTAGAAACTAACTAAAAAAGGCATTCATTTTCCACATATTTGCACATTTTTGAAAAGTTGCCTCATTTGAAACTTGTGAGCCTCCCGAATGTCTCCGATTACCYTGACCATGGAATTACGTACATTGCTGGTACACGTTGGGGACATGACGAGGCATTCCCGGGAAGAGAAGTGCCCRGGCACCTTCCCAGGAGGTCACTGGCTGGGAACACTTCTGGCCTCACCTGCTTCTTTATCGACTGTTTCCCGCTAAATACACGGATCRGAAGAGTCAGGTTTCTGTGCTGCCAGCGGGGAGACTGCGCTGCCATCCTCATGACCATGCGTCAGTAGGAGGCATGGAGCAGCCCTGAAGAGCTGGACACCAGCTTGAAACCATTGTTTATGTCTGTGAACCTTGAGAACATCCACCACCACAACCCACGTGAGGATCTCACACTACTGATGTGCTCATTATCACCAAAACAAAAAAAAACCAAACAAACAAACAGCAGGCACTTCCCCAGTCCAGCAACGTTACTGCTCTCCTTGGTCCATCTGCAATTGGCTCTCTGCTACTTTACAGTGAATGGAAGTGCTCTGGCCCACGTCCCCTCAGACAGACACAAGGGTTTCACAGCCACAATAGCAGCTCTAGGAGGCCTTCAGAAACATGTCGAGTTTCCCCAGTGAGCTCTGCTCTTTAACCAATTACAAGCCAAGATGAAAGTGTAAATGGTCACATGGCAATGTTTGAGGAAAAATTTTTAAAAATCAACGAAAAACAACATTTACTGAGCCACAAACTCTACAACAGCAACAGAAACTTCACAAATAAAGATTATAAATAAATAAATAAATGAGAAAGCACTCCTAACTGCTACGCAACTCGCACGGAGCTCTGGGTGGACGTGCTGGGCAGGAGGGGAGGCAGCAGCAGGCAGGGCTGACAGCCGGCTGCGAGCGGGGCGTGCTGAAGCTGCGGGGGGGACGGTGGCCACAGCAAACCCAGCTCCGTCACACGCAGGTCTCCGTGCACGCGGAGACAACAGCCTCCTACGGACACTGATGCGGCTAATGCATTTGCAGACCTCCCCCTGAGGGACTGAGCCTCTCRGACGCGCAGCTAACTTCATCTAAAAGCTCCTTCGTAAACACTTCAGCCAGTTGAACAGGAAAAAAAAAAGTTGAAAAGCAAACACTATCTTAGGAAATGCTTATTGTAGAGACACTTTCATGGGACAGAAAGATGACACACCTGAAGAAAATGTTACCACTGCGGGAAAAGGAAACTACATTCTAACTATCATTTTTTAGGCCCTTTAACTTCCCAAATATTATTTAAAATAACATTTAAGTGTGCCTCGCATCTGGACTTAATGTGAACAAATATGCATTTAATATTGGATGAAATGCCAAACCAGCATACATATACATATCTAAATGTTTAACTAATTTAACACATGGTAATGTCATTTGGAAATTTTTTTTTTCCTTCCCCTTACATGCCCCCATAACTGGTAGAATAGCCACGATCTGGTCGTTTGATTTTCTGTAATATCTAGTAAACTCTGCCCTCGGGTTCTCTTCTTTCTTTCTTCCCAGTTCATGGCAGAGATGGACTTTCGATCACAGGACAGTGACAGGGGAAGATGGCAAAGGAAAGGACGAGGGAGAGAGAGCTGCTTCAGCCAACTTACAAATTCCCTRGCAGTGAAGAGACAAGCCAGAGGATGTCAAGCACTGGAGAAGAGGCAGGTATGAGGCCAAACAGAGTTCTGCTGGCCTCAAACCTTAATGCACAAAAAGATGTAGAGGAAAAAATTGCTAACAAACAAAAAATTATAAACAACGGAACAACGGCAGAGGGGACAATTATTCCTAATGGGGAAAGAAGAGAAAGGAATGTGTGAATCTACAGAGAACTGAGTAGGAAAGATGGGAAAACGTGCACATGACAGAAAATGAAATACAAAAGGGTTCATAGCAGGGGGGTGTGCAACAAAGTATAGACAAGTACAACAGAGAAAACAGAGCAACTGCTTGTCAGATAAAAAGACAGAATGGAAGAGAACAGAGTAATAATATTACAAGGAGAAAAAGCCGCAGCCAAAATTAATAATCTATTTGCAGACTTTAGGGAATGGGAGAGTATTTTAGTTTATAAATTTATTTAAATCTCTTTGTTTACCATATAATTTTGATCTTTTCTGCTTCATAAATTGGAGGAACTTCACTCCATGTGGAAGAACGTACACTTTCTCGGTGATTGTTGACTGTTGGCTCTGCAACTAGAAACAACGCTCCAATATGTTCAGACACCTTAGTCCTATACACTAACCTGTGTAGTATAGAGTGCACTGGCTCAATATCTACAGGTTTATTTGAGAATTGTCTTGCAAATCACTTTTCTGAAGAGGCTCTGGTGCACAGATCTGTCTTTCCAGGTACAAGTATTGCTGCCAGTTCCAAAGCAAAGGCAGGAGGTATTGAGTATTTTAAGTGACTTGTTTCCCTCTCTGTTCCCCATAGCATTCTTCAGGTGTATATTAAGAACTAATTTTAGCACAGAGGTTTGCCTTGCCTTTCATATATATTATATTATGTTATGTTATATATTAGAAGTTAAACTATAAATAGTAAATCAGTGCTGTTTCTTTTCAGAGGAAAACTAAAATCTTGAATCTTGTTCCTTTCAAGCAGTCAGCTGTTTTTCAATTATAGGTTTACTGTGAGCCTAATTTGTCAACCACTCCCTCAAAAACATGTTTTTTTTTTYCCCTCAGGATATTTAGAAAAAAAAATCTACATATAATATGCAGGGCAAKAAAATAAAACAAGAGAAAACAATGTCAGTAAGGTTAAATGCATATACAGCCTTTGCAAAGAACAGGAACAGTAATTAAGAAAGCATTTGAAATGCTGCTCAGGTATTCTTGTCCCTTATTTTAAACAATGATCTGTCCATAAGCAAATGCAATTTCAGAAGCAATTTATATCTTGATTTAAATATAATGATTAATTTCCTTATGGCCTACTTGTTTTTCCATCTTGCACAATTTGTGATTTTGTTTGTATTACATATCAAAAATAATAGTTCCTTAGAAAACATTCATCTTTCATTTGGGTTCTGGCACTCAAGCATAATAATGTCAGATTTTGACAGCCTTATTCATACAAATATTGGTCTAATGTCATTAAAGGCAAAGAAGAATGATATAAAAATGGAAGCCATCTCAAAACAAATCACATTTAAATATAAATTATATATCTTTATACATATACATTTATATGTATATTTTATGCAAAAGCAAACAAAAAAACACCTCTAGAGAGCAGTTGCAGTTGATAATAAAAATCACATCCTTAGTTTGTCTTTTCACATGCTATGAGTGGATTTATTTGCTTTTATTAAAATGAACTGAAATTCATGCCATAAATCCTGACTTTAGAAAGTATGAGCACACTCTCAGTCTGCTACCCAAAATAAAAATAGGCTGTGCAAACTCTTCTCAGTAATGCTTCATACACATACAGAAATAATATTTTCAAATACTTCCATCCTGTAGAATTAGTGTTTTCCTGCAAGATATCATTCCTTTAGCATTCTTTTAAACTTGGTTTTAATGGTTTTTTATGTAAAAGTTGAGACATTTAGATTGGTCACTCTCCCTCTGTCTCTCTACCAGAGCAGTGTTTCTTCCCTCTGTAATCAGCAACAACTCATATGTGTTTTTAACTCAGCTGACACACATAAAGAGATTGACACTGTCTGAAACGTGCCTAGAACTGCAACTAAGCTGACTTCTGTTGCAAGCTGTATTCTTCGTCTTTACAGCAGAAAAACTTGCAGGAGTTCAACAGTTCACCGTTTACATTAGATCATGCAACAGAATTTTAACTCCTAATAATTAAACAGAAACACAATAAAGAGGACTCATTAAGTATTGCCTCTTTTCATTTTAGAGCAGAAAAGCTAACTAGCTCCTTGGGTTTTGTTTTCTTTTTTGAAAGAGACGTGCCAAAAAGCTACTTTGAAAATTCCTTGCTGAAATCTCACATCAGATTTTACCACTGTTCAATCTTCCTGCTAAGACTGAAATTCACAATGTGCTCCCGCCTCTTCTCTTCCCAAATGCTTCTCCCAAAATGTGCCCAAAAGACTAACCTCATCTGGAGCAGCTTCATTCACAACTATTCACTTCATTCTTTTTTTTAAGGATTATCTGTAGAGTAACAACCAATTCTCTTTGCACAAAACTATTAAAACACTATCAGCTACCAGTTTTCAGCAACTGTGCATTTTCATATCCAGCGAGGTTCTGCCTCAGAACAGCTATCTGCCTTCATGGTAAACTAAAAAGATTGCAAATGAAATTATAAAACAACAACATTAGTTACAGCACAATAGCTAGTAACCAACAGTAACAAGGGGACAACAGCAACAGTTTACTTGGAAACAAGGTATCAAAAMTACACCATTTCAGAAGAAATCCTCCAACTAGTATTTATTTATAGCACCTAGTAAGTAAATAGTATTTATTAAAGTTCCTAAAAATAGTATTTATGCTATAAAAGAATCTCTAAAATTACTATCAAAAGCTGCCATTTCATTGCATCCAGTCCTGAACAAACACAAAATGAGATATATGCTCATTACTTACTGGTTTAGCGTTACATCTAGGATGAAGGATGATCCAAAAGCATCAACTTGGAAGCTGGCTCGAGCAATGTGAGTGGACTGCAATATTAAAGAGACTAGAATTAGTATTCAGCCACTACAAAACATATTGCATAGAGCTGTGAATGCAAAAAAAGTAACTACTAGAGTAACAATATGCCATCAGTCWAATAAAATTACATGAAATGGACAAAGTTATATTCGACTATGCTGAAGAAAAGATTTGCTTGTTTTCTTCATCTGCGTGGTTGCATTGTTGGGAATTCTTGAATGAGCCTTGGAATTAGTTACCACCTCCRTGTTCCTCCATCAGCACTGCAGGATGCATTTCCTTTCTTTTGAATTTGCATCCTAGGCAAAACCCGGAGCAAAATTTCTCCAAGTAACATATCGCCGTCACATTAACCTAACTCTAGATATCAACCTCTGATGAACAGTTTGAATGCTACCACTTTGGCTGGACCAGGATACGCTCTGGAATTCTGCTGACATAACATGAATGAAATTGATATTTTAAATATTCTCTCAGTGAAGCAGTGAGATAAACACTGATTAATGAAAACACTAACTCACTACCCCGTATTCCACCTCCGTCAAAAGGCTTCCAAAACTCCAAATTCCTCAGCAGCCATCAAAACCGGAGAAAACAACCGGGTACTGAACATCTCTCTTTGCCATATATTTTTTTTCTGAATTGCTGGCTTTCTTTCAGTCATGCAACAAACAAACACACAAGTATTCTGCAACTCACAATCAGCCTGAAATGGAATAATTCATTTTAGTAGTAGAAAAAAAAATACTTGGATAGCCAATAGAAACACAAAACACTTGCTTCAAGACCTGAAAATTACCCAGAAAGTAAGCAGAGATGTTAATTAATTTAAAAAGCTACTTTCAGGCATTTTGGAGCAGTATCAAGTTTGCTTTTGTTTTCCTGCCATTGAAACCTGCACATTAAGATTTGAAACATGTAGACAGATCTAAAAGGAAGCTCTGAAGAGCCATTTAYAACTCCATACTACACCTCTCTAAATAAACACAATACGGGAGAGTGCAAATGTAACAAGGATTTATTGGAAGCTCTGGGAACCACCAGACACGATGGGACAACGTGAATCATCAGATTCATTCTAGGACTCCTGGCAGGGTCTCAACGGGCATTAAATTCAGGAGAGCTGAGAACATTTCTTGTCCCTGCTGTTTCGTGTCTCCCCGTTGCCCATCAGGGCTTTCCCGGCCCTTTCCCTATATATATATATATATATATATATATATATAGACACACACACATATCACCACCACACAGACACTCCAAGAAAACCTCCTTTATTAGCAGCTGCTCAGGCCACACAATGTCTATAAAAAGGCCTGGTCTCAGCTATGGATATGCACGCAAAATTAAGTGATGAGAAACTCCAGATATTTAAGCTACGTTTYAGAAGGATGCAGTATTAACTGGAAAGCTTCTTGCAATGTCTTTTAGTAGCCATTTTTCAGAGAGTGAGATATTTTTAAAGCTATCCCCATGATGGTCTAACCTTCCTTGTAATGCAGGCTGCAGAATTCCACTAAGTGATTCCTGTAATTTCTGGATGATTTACAGCATTTCTCTTGAACGAATGTATAATCTTTGATTATGCAAATAAATATTTTATACAGTTCCCCTCATCAACATTTTTTTTCATGTCTTAGTTGAAATTAAGAAATTCAAAGCCAGTGTGAAGTACCACACTGCATGTGATAGCTCAGTGGTACCCGCACGTTCCCAGATGGACACCCATAGCACGGATGGACGTCCACAAGAGGAGCCTGCAGCAGCTAATGCGACCAAGAACACAGCAAAAATAATTGTCAAAAAATATCACATTACCCCTGCTGTTTCTTCCCAGCCARGAGGCTTTGCTTGGGATCTGGGTGTTTGAATCCTTCCTCTCTAGCTAGGCAAGTCTTGTAGGCAGCTGCTCATGATCAGGACACAACAGGCCAAGGACAGCAGAGGGTGCGAGGAGCCAGGCCTTAGTCACTGGCTGCTTCAGCTGCCATACRTTTGCTAACCTCAACTAACCTTCACTTACCTATCTGCACACCAGCAACCACTTTCTGATCAAAGGAATAATGCCAGCACAGCTGTTCCCTTTTCATCACTGCATTATTAATGCAAAGAACATTCTACAGACTTCACTATTTATATTCATTAACAACATAGCAATACATGCTACCACCTAGATCGGTGTGCACAGTGGAACCAAGTCAATGTTGCACCTAAAGAGAATGTGTCAGTAAGGAAGACATAACTTAAAATTCTAAAGGTACAGGATGGTGAATGCAGCATTTGCCCTAGAAATATATTATACATAAACTTTGCAGTAGTAAGAATATAACATTGATCTGGTTTGGAAATTTCCTCCCSAAGTACATTCCTGATATATTTCTGAGGTGATCCCACGAGTCAGTTATTTACTTACAAAAGCAGGTGAAGTGGATTTAAAAGGAAAAATGCCTATTAATACATAAGAGTGAAGAACACTACACAGGTGTTGCAACTACCGCCAAGGCAGGCGGTACAAACCCCGAGAGCTCACCAGCCTGGCTTAAGCTCAAGCGCAAGGCAAACCTGCACAAGGATGCACAGCTGGGGCACACAGGCAAGCCCAGTCCTACCASGAAATCCAGTCCTGCCAGATTCAAAGCATCTCTGGATGTCAATATAGGGCCATAACATTTTGGAATATCACACACATGCTGGTTTTGAATATAAATACTAACTGTGGAGTACTAGCAAAAACAGACATTTCCACTCAACCCCCTCCTCCCACCTTTCTGGCTATGTGATCCTACCTCCTCTCTTCTGCTGGTTTGTGTGACTGCCGAGGAGGTCAGGGCAGTGTTAGAAAACTCATCATTACTCGGACTGGCTCGAATTTATGCTGGACAAATCAGCGGATCCAGTTAAAGTGAACAGTGAAATGGGAGAGATGGAAAGAAGCACAAGCAGGGGAGTGACAAGGCAGATTTGCCCTTTTGGTGACAGCGAACAGTTAGGTCCCGGTCACATTAGAGCAYGGCAAAGACTTCTCCTTCACAGTGACAGTCGGTACATGCTTTTAGGATAGCAGATTTTCTGCATATTACGGTTAAGAACCACAATGGATTTTTAAAAGTCTTGGCTCTACACTATTTTTAAGAACATTTGTATCACCACACAACTGCTAAGGGTGGCTAAAATGGCCAGATGAAAGGAAAACTTAGATTCATAGACTTATGTCAATAAAGAGCTCAAAGAAAAAAATGTACTTTTATGGCATCTAATTGAAGCAAAAGTAACAAGACAGACACCTGCAAAGGCTCCTCCAATCCACTGAAGCAAGACAATCAATTATGTCACTCGGTTCTCAAACCAAGGAACTTCTCAGAAAATTCAAGGCTTTTTTAAAATCATAGATGTGACACATTAATATTTGACAACTGAATAATACAAGCAGAGTTTGAGGAGAACAAGAGAGAAGCACCCAATGCACAACATGAGCAAGAGTCAGGAGAAAGGAATAAAGCAATGTAACAATAAGCTCCTTCACAGGCAATTCTTACAGCATGATTAGGTGAGAGTTAACTTCATTAAAGATTGTTAAGTTTAAGTATCTTGGGGAAAACCTGAACCAGAAGGAAAGCAAAGTKTTGGAAAGCCTATACCAAATCACTAGGCACAAATATACTTTATCCCAAACAAATATTAAAAGCTTGATTCCTAGAGAAGCAAGTATGGTAGGACTAACTGCTGTCAAACCAAGAAGGATGCGACTCCAGCTATTTTAAAATTGCAGGATCTACGCTTTAGGGATAATGGCATTGAGGAGAGAAGAGGAGCATACGAACAACCACTATTCAGTATGAGTATTTATTATTGAGAAGAAAGACAATAAAATAATCACTTCTGACACAGTCTCTCCAGCAGCCCTGTTGGGGATCATCTTTCTGCAGGAATTGCCCCTGCAGATTGAGCATGTGTCTCCAACGGGGTTGCACGCAACCTGCAACCCAAGCACATYGCTCCGAATCAGAGGCGAGCCCTGTTGCGCTGCACTGTACTGTAAGTTACTTTGAATATAAAATGCTGGCAAAGTTTTCAGTTCAAACAGCACAGCTATTTAACCAAAATTGAGAGAGTTACAAGATATGCATTTTCTTAACAGTCAAATTAGTGAAAATTTTGAAAGAAACTATTTTAGAACTTGTCTGACATTAATGATAACTAATTGGATGCTGAAGGCGGTGTGATAAAATGATGACTAATATTTTCCTTATTAAAATAAGGAAAAGGAAAAATAAAAACATATTGTGATATAATGTGCTACTCYTGAAAATACATTTTTTTTTATTTCTGAAGTACCTTGCACAAAGCACTTAAATACTCTTTATACATTCTGCTAGATCAGAAAACAATCCCTCAAACCATATTATAACAACAATAACAAAACGTTAGAAAAATACTTTTGATGAGAAAATCCCATTTACGTTTGCCCTTTCCCCTAAGGAATTTTAGCTATTTACAGCATTGTGCTTAGTAATTAAAAGATTCTCATAAAATTTGTATACATAAATCTCGAGAACATCAAGAGAATCAAAACAGCAAATAATACAGAATGTTATAGCAAGAGAAAACTTCAAAGCTCTGCTTCAAAACACTAATGAACAATGAGATTTATTGCAGTCACTTCAGGAGTAGGACACATTCACAAAAGAAAGGGTTTTTTCRTATCACTTAATTTTTTGTCCTTCTTCCTTTAATAAAAGAGGAGGAAAAACCCTCGGCTTGTTAATAACCTTTTAAGTGTGTATGAAATTACTTTCCCTAATATTCAGTAAGGGCAGATATAAGCTCATAGATAATCAAAATAAAAATATTAACAAATCTATGTATTTCAAAAATGCACTAATTACTTTTTTTATGCTGATTTACCCAACAAAAAAAAATTAACTGCAGTTTTGAAAACAATCACCCAACTTAAACTTTTGCTAATGTACAGAGTAATACAGTGCCAGCTAGCCCACATACACAATATACATAGACAACTTCCAGACTCAGTTGTGTCATCACAAATCTAAAGTTAGGCAGTACATTGTTAGTGTATCTAATTTGCTAAATTACTTGTTCAAACTTACTCTTCTACTGTYACTGAAAAAAAAAAGACTTTACTGATGGGGAAATATATATCACAACAAAAATATAAATGGAAGACTAAAGGGTTTCCAAAGTAACTAATTTTAACCAAAATTTCAGAGTGACTAAACTGTATCCACACATCATAGCATATTATAGATCACTAAAATCTCCACTCTCCTTTTCTCAGAATATTTATAGGCACCCATTTGCTATATTCATCACTATAGCAGTCACTTTTTATGTAAGCTCTCTGCTTGTAGCCATCTTGTAAGACTAAACCTAAATAGTTATGCAGCAGCTTTCCTTAAAAATATATTTTTTTAAAAAATCATGAAAAAATGCAGAAAAGCATCATGGTTTGATGAAAAGGTTTTTATAGCTGCTGCTCCAGGGTATATTTAGCAAGTCATTTATTTTCAGGAAAGGCTAGAAACGAGAAATGATTTTTAGAGGTCCATGTTCATTTCTGAATCCCAGATTACGTATTTGCTCTTGGTGCCAAATGCTGGCAGGGCGAAGGGTCAACAGAGCTGAACATCACCCGCCAGGTCTCGGTGCCATCGCTGCATTCACTTCAGTGGAGTTTTGCCAGCTTGCATGAGCTGGAGGTTTGACGAAGCCGTAAACATAACCTCAAAACAGACAATCTAAAAAATAATTATTGTCCTGCCCAATTTTCTCATTTCTCCTTCCCTCCCTGCCCCACTTTGCATTTCTCCCAAATTCTCACAAGGTCAAATACTGCAGAATGAAGATGRGAAAACTCTGAGGCTGCCACTGTGAACTGAGTTAGGGTGAACTATCATTTGATCTCCTAGAACCGAAAGGTCGGATTTAAGCAACTGAATGGGCAAGATGCTGCTTCCCAAGAGGCAAACCACATATGTTTCTATCCCTATAGAAATCCCATGGGGTTGGTTCTTCTATTCGACTACGCTTTTATGTCTAGAAAATTAATTTCTTTTTACATCACTGTAGTTATAACTTTTGACTTCTTATGCGACTAATTACTGTAACTTTGGTTGTTGTGAAAGTCTTGACTCTTGTAAAGGGAAGGATGGAAAAACTTTGGGGAAAAAATACTTCTTTTCTCCCCTTAAAAGGCAAGCAGCAGAGAGTCATGTATAAAAGGTCATGTTTAATTAATCTACAGGAGTTTTTAATTACATCACTGTTGGGATAAAAGCAGAACATAGTGACTGCTCAACCTCTGGCTTTCAAATGCATGCGACATGGTTCTTTATCCCAGATTAATGCCTAGGAAAAGCACAGTAAAGAGGTGATTGATAAGGGAGGTGGATAAAACACTGGATTACAAGCAGCAAGCAAAGGACCGTCACGAATGAAAACTCTCCAAGCTCGTAAGGCTCTCCTGTTGCAATTAGGGCACAACTTCTGATGGCTCTTGAAGACAAGGCGTCTAAAACACACACCAGGGAGAGAGCACGCAGAGAGGGACCCTGCGACACACGGACACTGCTGGTCCCACCGCGACCACCGGCTTCCCGCTCGGGTGCAAGGGGCAGAGCGACCCATTCCACTGCAGAGCCCCGCGCTGAGCGCCGTGAGGCCTCAGGAGAAGGCCTCAAACAAGGAAAACACCTAAAACACCTTCCAAGTGAAATGCTGCTACGGGACCCTCTCCGAGGCTGTTTGGCAGTGTGGAGCGGACAGCCCTCGAGCGAGCAGCTTCTAGCGCACAGCTGCAGCCGAGGAGCCCCCCACACACACAAACAACCCGCAGCGAAGCCGCAGGGGGGCACGACGCGGACCAAGGGGGCGATGCTCTTACGGGAGGCACTGCTCGAGTGGGGGCCCATCCGGACCTCTGCGTCGCGCTGCTGCAGAAAGGCCGGTGTGGTCCCACGGACTCTGTTTCGGGCAGAGGGAAACTCCAGTGAAGCCAGCAGCCTAGGGGACTTAGGGCATCTGGACTTCATTCTCACTGGAGCAGACGGCACTTTGGGGTCACATTTAGCTTCACGTGTTCTAAGTTCTAAAGGAATGCAACCATGTTTGGAAAAAATGCCTTTTTTTTTTTTAATAAATCCTTGTACACTGCAGAAATTAAGAAACTAAATTCAGTTTGTGAATCTGGTAGTAAAATGCAAACATGCTCCCATAATGCTGCCTGTGGATCACACATAAAGCATTTAAAAGTAATTTAAAAGAGGGCACACTGATTTTGCTCCTTTCTAGAATAAGTGCTGCTTATCAAAACATTTTTTCAGGCCCATCGTCACGTATTCTGAACATTTTTCATGGCTCTTGCCATTAGTTTACACAATCTTGTGCRGAAAGAACATGGAAAGTTTCACTCTTGCCACTGTGACAGTAACAGGCCCTGTTTGACACTTAGTGCCTACCAAGAGGGCTAACAAGCTGGGCACTCGGTTCCCAGAGAGCAGCAGACAGGTTACCAACATCTTGCCAGCACTACAGACTAAGAGCAGCCCGTTAAACTTTCAGGCTCTTAGTCATGCCAATATATTGCTCAATCAACTCCAYGGATAATACTTAGTGGACATGACTCATCCTCCACTACAAGTACCAAAGTCCTGTTTAAAGTTGAAAAGTGCTGAAAAGGACAATTCAGAACTCATTCTCCTCTTGACACAGCCTAGTAGGTCCAGACAAAAGAAAAAAMCAAGAAATTCTCTGTACATTCTTCCTGAAAGAGCTAATGGAATTTCTCAAATTATTGTAGAAATCATGAAATTTTTTTGTCTGTTGACAACTACCCAGTAGTAATGCCCCACTTCTTAACTTTCTGTGAATCTTACTATCAAGCTGAACAGTTACTGACCCAACAGTTAAAACAGCTCTATATCTGCCTATTTCTGCATACTCTTTGTCATACCCCTAATTTCAGGTGATGTTAGCTTTCCTTTACAGCTTACCCAAACAAGCAATCCCATTTGGTGCACARCATAGATTGGAAGAGCCCCATTACACGTGCTTAGTAAGCCTATAAATTTATTTGGCAACCTTTTCTGGTCAACTGTTGCACAATAAGTTTCTGGGAAAACCAAAGCATCAACTTCTCCTCACAGAGTCACCTCCCTATGGCACGAGGAAAGCTARCAAAGACGTAACCTTCAACGCACGGAGCCCTGCTCCTCATGGAACGCGCCTCAGCCTGAGGAAGGGAGCGGGCTCCAGCCCCGGCACTGCTGCCCCTCGGCAGCTCCTCCACACCGCTCTGTTCATCCCTGCACTCACCGTAGCTCCTGCTCAGAGCAAATGCAAATACTGCAAGAGCTTGAGTACCATCAAGGAGCATCCGTGGCTATAAAAAGCAAAACTTCACCCTACAGGCCTCTGTGATGCTTTACACAAGCCAAGAAACAGCTCCTCTTAATAGCAGCCTACCTGGACGCTGCCCCAGGAGACCCTGGCAAACCAAAGGGAAAAAGAAGAATAGAAGAGCTGAGAATACTTTATTATCTGGAAGTTTCCTAYAGAAATCTCAGGCAACCACAGCAAATCCAAATCATCTTAAAATTAATTAAAAGTCAAACCTGGGGAAAAGAGGCTTAGGATAGCGCTCTCACTGATTTGTCTGGTCTAGTTAACYCTTGACGAGCCCCAAACTGCACCGCCCCTAGGGAACGCGGTACGGCCAAAGGCGACCGAGCGGTACCAGCAGCAGCCCGCGCTGAGCAGGCAGCCCCACAGCACGGCGTCCACGCGGCGCCGCCCCGGCCTCSTGGCAGTACCGGCCTTCACCCTCCACGGCTCCAGCTCTCCAACCTCAGGGAATGAACACGGGCCTGGGCTCCCAGCAGCCTGCTCAGAAAAGGAGGCCAGTCTACCACAGGACAAGCACTTTTYGCTCCAACTCATCAGTGCCCAAGAGGAGTATCCTCACACTCTCAAGAAAGACAYGGTAGGAGCCAGCTGCACTGAGTGGAAGGAACATAAACCTTAACAGCACCGAGCCCAAGGGAACACCAACTAGACACCACTGCCCAGGAAGATTCAKATTTTGAAAAGATGAACTTTATCAGGCTTTGGAAGACTTTATAGAGCTTAACTTCACTTTGAGCAGTGTTTCACAGGGTAATCACAATAAGGTTTTATAATAAACAGAGCCCCAAGAAAAATTAGTCTTCAGTCACTTAAAGGCTGGTAAAATTRTAGCAAGGACTACACAGGGAAAGAGAGGGAGCAGAAGAGTCTAGCAGCACCCCTAGGCGTGCTACCTGCATGCTATGGGCGGCAGCGCGCTGCACAGTTTCAGACTGGYAGATTCTCTATGTAGCCCCTCCAACACCGGGGTGCAGCTGAACAACATTTAGCAGGACACCACTGGCCACGGAACACACTTCCAGAGCACGACCGCGCTACAGCAGAACGTCAGTCACAAGAGCAGCCCCAAAACAACAAATCAAGTGTTTTAAAAGTGCTTTCTATAAGGATTATTATAACTGATCCTTTAAAATTCTTCACGGCTCTATATAAGCCTGCTTTATGAGATCAAGCAACAGCTTTTGGAATCTACCCTTTTCAGCTCTGTTATGGCACAAATTCAAGAAAATATCACAAAATATGATTTCTCATGCAGCCTTTTCAAACAAACTCTATTTTCCAAAGATATGCAAGTCTTCTAATCATCTTTCAAATCCTGAATGATAATCTACTAATTTCTACAACATAAATTCTGCAATAACAGTTAGTAGAAAGTTTCTTAGCATATTCATTTACTATACTTATAAATCTCATTATTGGGTAGGGAAAGACCTTTCCCAAAATAAGTTTGCATAGAAGGATAAATTAGGAATTTTCAATATTCTTAGCCTATAAAACAACAAATACACAGATCTGAAAGAGGCAGACCTAAAAGTCTTTCCTACGTCAGAAGCCAAAGGGCAATCTCAGTGTCCTTGCAGCATCCTGCAATCTATAGCAAAGCTCATCTATCAGCAAATTTTTCCTCTTCAGAACTGCAAAACTTGCACCGAGAGTATYGATATTTTAACTAAATGCCATTCGCATATTCATGAAAACAGAATATTGATCAGCAGTGTATGTGGTCCTTACATTAACATTAAAGAACTCCATATATTGAGCAAASAGTAAAGTACTAAACACATTTTGCCAAACACCTTATAAACCTTAAGGCAAAAAGGGGAAGAGTGGAAAGAGGCAGGAAGCCAARCTCAGCAGCGAACCAAAGGCATGTTCTGTCGCTCACTCCAGCCACATTTGGTTTCATGAGGGATTGACTGAAATMATGCCTGAGTTTTTCCAGAAGTCAGAAGTTATTTAATTAATCTGCTGAGACCATTCAACAGTTGATTTTTAACCCCAGCTTACTAGCTCTTTGAGCTACGAAATACAGTAAATTATAAAACCAACAGGAGTTGACAATATCAGTAAGCAATATCAGTAAGCAACTTATACAGTTAGCAGGTTTAGAAACACCAGCAAAAAACAGGAATATTTTGTTGAGAGACTAAAGGCCAAGAAGGTGGCGAATCCAGTAGTGAAGACCAGGTAGTAGCTGGCCTGACGAAGATTTCAATGGGAGCTCTGCACGACCCAGCAGAGTTTTCCTTCGATTGATTAGCAACAAGAGATTGAAGAAGTCTGAAATCACGCTCACAAATCATGATATGGAATTATTTAATWTGCTCACAAACAATTCAGAAATGCAGACTGGGGGAAGCAAACACTTTGTTGCACCMTATTCACTCACTCGGGACTACTAACAACATGCAACTTTATCTCAGGATGCAGTCGAGTGGCGGAGCCCCTTCACGCTGTATAAACAGCCTGCTCTCTGCARCAGCAGCAGCCCTTTTACTCACTCCTGAGAGGTGTCCTGCACCCCTAGGACAACTCGCAATAAGTGAAAAACAGATCAAGTACATTAGGAAGGCTTTGTATAGCCAGCAGAGATCAGTTGATCTCTATCCACAGAGTACATCACTGTATCAGGACTCGGTTTCCTCTGAAGATAATGGCAAGCCACTTGAATTTCCTTATCAAGACCTACATTCATGAAAAAAAAAAGGTAGCTGTAATGAAAGCCACCAGTCCTGGAACAAGCTAACTCAGATTTTACATGCAGATCCGTTATTACAACCACAAAGCGTTGGCCACAACAGGATCAACTAGAACCCTTCTCAGCTGGTGCAGAGTGGACACGTTCTCCTCTGGGTCWTCTCTCCCCCAGCTAGGAGTGAGGRGACAAACYACAAGGCCAAAACTACATCCCAYCTGTGACAGAAAGCCCAGGCAAGGARCACGGAAACCAGCCACAAGTAAATACTCAGTTAAACACCAGCAGGCTTTATCCGTGCAGTGCAAGTCGCAAGGCGCTTACAGAGACCTTGCAGGACCCGGTATTTTGGCACTGTCAAAATCGTGCAGCTGTGGTCCCTAGGCAGGAGCCAGAGCGCTAGCAAGATAAGGTGACGTGAGGGTTGGGGTAAGGCATGCAGAGGCCTGGCACTCCAATCTCCAGCTGCAAAGTGCTTCTCTACATGAACAAAAACTACGTGAAGGTTTTGAAGTCTTCTGCACGTCAGGACAYTACTGACACAGCTGCATGACACAGACCACTGACGACACAGCCTGCAGCGCCGGCCGTGTGCATGCTCTGAAGCCCAGCGGTGCTAGGCAGCGGTGACTGTCACCATGCCAATYTTGTTACTTAAGCACCTGCATTCTAGGTTTCTAGGATGGGGACACRAGACCGTTCACTAGTAAAGCGCATATGTTTTAGAAGACACTCACTAGTGGCCAATGAGATTTTTGTTACAAAAACACAACAAAAACAGAAAATGAGGTAGTTGTAGAAAAAAAAAAGAAATGTTGAGAGAAAAAAAACAGGTGTTTAGAAATCTGCCAAACGCCATCACTTATTAGTCACTTTTGCCTCCATTTCCCCCTCTCTTCCTTCCATTTTTCTCTTAGCACATTTCTCAGGCTCAGCTCCACCATAAGCCTATTCCGAAGTTTCCAACCTGCAAAAGCCACGCGTTGCCTCAACTTTCCTCTGAACTACCATCCAGCTTCCTCTCACACAATTCCAGGCTCAGGTTGGCATCCCCTCTCATATAACTTCGGTCCTTTCCGAATCGAAAGCCTTCCCTCGGGAGCTTATAGCAACTGATCTTACTGCAACTTCCTTCTCTCCGTTTCACCTTATCTCCCTCCACCTCCTTTTTATTTTTACCCAATTCAAACACAGTTACATCATTTTGCATTAATTCAATAGCTACATCCTCAGTGTGCAGCTCTCCGACTGCATCACCCCATTCSTGCATCTTTCCTTTTCTAGATGTGGCTGCTTGTCCTTCAGTCCTCATCCTCCYATGTGTTAACAGCATCCTTTCCTAAACCAATGCACAAGGTCAATATCTTCTGGTTTAAAATTTCTGTTTAGGAACCTTTTTTTTTTTCCTAACTTCGACAAGCAACTTTGACACTAGCAATGAATAAAGGAGAGCATGAAGAGAGTCAATGTATATTTAATCATAAGACACGGTTATACAYGGGAAGGCTGAATGGATTCCAAGCGAGCGTTTGTTCTTCCACCCTTCACAGCCACCGCTGTCAAGCTGTTAACTCTTCACGTGCGAASACAATCCAACRCCCTCATCCAACACTGTAACTTAAYGCAGCCTCCACCAACCATGCAAAAGTAAGCATAAAACCCAACKGTTTCAGTCCCCAGCCTTGACTGGTATTTGGGCAGAGATAAGGGTTTTTAAATGACCAGATACCATCAGGGTATGAAATTGCTCAACTGCAGCAACTAATATTACTGCATCAGATAAAAACACCTTCCTAAATGCAGCTTCCCCAAAGGCTTGTTTAAGCAAACACAGCCACGCTGCTGCCCACAGCTGCCAAGCCGACCCTGGGTGAGAAACGCGGCATCCCGCAACTCCGACGTATCCCAGCCCTCCATGAGGAACACAGGAAATCCRTGCTGCTCCACACGTATTGGCCTGCTTTTGCTCCATAATCTTCTCCCTTCAAATCACTGCCAATTACTGCATCTTTCGGTGGGGTAATAGTCACAGMCTCTCCTGTGGTATGTGATGGTTATTTTAAGCAGGAGAGGGAAGCTTCTTCATCGAGAAGAAAAGCGCTGCATGCAACTACARCTTTAGGGGGTTTATTTCAGTCTAGTGTGGAAACTATTGTGAAATAAACGCACTGAACACTTTTTAACCAACTAGTTGTGTTAATGTTAATACTGAATGACTWAAATAAACATGGATGAATTGACAAATTAAGAGCATCAGATTTAGTGAACAAAAACTTTGAGACATTYAGAAAAACACAGCCCATCAATTCAGGGTTTAATCTGTAAATCCAGTCTCTGAACCCTGATACTAGGTCCAAAAGCAACCACAGCCACTTTGCAGTGGATATCTCATATAATATTTGAATTYGTGAATCTCTCTGGGCATTCAAATGATCCTGGAAGGCTGAGAGGTTTCTTGGGTTGTTCTGTTTTTGAAACACAGCAGACATTTTTCACTAGAGTGAAGAAATACTCCATTTTATTTTACCATAAATACAGTCTTTGCATATCTTTTTGCATGGGAGAAGAATAAGTGCTATCTGTAGATAACTAACATGCTATGAAGAGAATCTGTATCACGGAAAGAAAACATACCGTCAGTGCTTATATTTTAAGGATTACATAAAAGAAGCCGGAGACAATTCCTCATTTATTTTGTGTCCAAAAATGACTGCAGCAATTTTCCTTCTCCAAGGAGGAGGAGGAGGCCTGCAACTCATCTTGGGTTTCAGCCGCCACCTCGAGCGCGCCGTTCTCGAGGCTCTGTGTTTATACCCGCACACGCTCGACATTATCCCCCCTTTTGAGGTAAGATTCGCTCTCCCTTTCCCACGTCGCATCGAACGTGACCATTAGCGACCGGCTCTGCAATTAGCGGGGCTTTAACACACACACACACACCCTCCCCGACAGCTACGTGTTAAGAAGTACGGAGATGACACAACGGAACAGAAACCAGACGCTGGCTGGGGAATTAAGGATCACACCTCCCTCCCCATTCCCCTGTGCACAGCAGGGCGCAC
>PTEX01000053.1:1491233-1542876 GCA_003342815.1 Eudromia elegans | reverse complement strand
GCCGCAGCCGCCGCCGCCGCCTCACCTGGGGGCGCCGGCAGGGCGCCGAGCAGGCAGAGCACGCCGAGGAGGCAGCGCGGGCAGGCGGCAGCCCGCATGGCGCTGCCGCCTCAGTGCCGCATGCGGCCGGCGCTGCGCGGGCACGCGGCGGAAAGGACGGCAAGGCAGAGGATGCGAAGCGCAGGGAAGGGAAAGGAAGGGAAGAAGGGGGTGCCGCGGTGCGGCGGCGGCGGCGGGAGGCTCCGCCCCGCGCCCGCAGGGGCGGCCGGGCCCCCGCAGCGCCCCCAGCCCCGGCGCTGCGCTGGGAAATGTAGTGCGGGGCGGGCACGGGGCAGGCGGGCTCTGCCCGGGATGGAGCCTCGGCCGCGGGAGCCTCCCCTGCCTCCCGCCGCGTCCCTCCTCCTCCTCCTGCTGCCGCTGCGTCCCTCGGCCCTCGCGGAGGGCGCATCCCGCGGCGCGGCGCATCCCGCACGCCGGCGCCGCTCCCCCCGCGTGGCTGTCGCGACCTGCGGCTGCTGGAGGGGGAGCGAGGCTGCACAAGGGCTCGGGCTGCGCCTCCGTGGAGCTGCCAGCGGCGGGAGCGGCCTCCCGGGGCTGCTGGAGCGGCGCGCGGGTCCCAAGGTGAGGAGGAGGAGGAGGAGGGAGCAGAGCGGCGCCGGGGCACGGGCAGCCCCTGCCCGGCCGCTCCGGAGAGGGTGGCAGCAACCCGCGCACGGGCTGGTGCTGCGGGAGCCGCAAGCGCCTAAAGAAGGAGGGGAATCGCACAGAGCARCGTAGCGAGAGCTGCCGCTCACGGCACGCTGGAAAACAGCGAAAGAACGACAAAAAAATCGTCATCTCTGCCTAAAACCGTTACACAAATGAGCATTAAAGGCGGCCTGGCCCTCTTTAAGACACCCACCACCTCCATTTTTTTTGCTCTCGGGAGCATTCCAGCCCGCGGGCTTCCTCCCGTGGAGAGGCGCTTCCTGCTCGGAGCAGGCGGGCACCAGCAGCCAAGGTCACCAGCAGCTGCTCCCCTGAGCCCCCTGGGTTTAGGTCTCCTTAGGTCTCATTGCACGGGAGCAGGGAAGCAATTAGAACACAGGTGAAGGAAACGTGCTACCCCACGGTTTATTTTCATAACATAAATAACACACGTCAGGGGCAGGCACAGTCATGGTATGACAAACTGCACATCTCCGTCATGAAGATGGTCCAGAAAATAGGTGTTTTGAAGGTGCAATAGTACATGGGGACACAACAACTGAGCTTTGAGGAGAAAGCAGCGGGCAAGTTTTGCCCGATCCTGTTTCCACAGTTCCAGTCATGCACTAGAGGTAGGACTGAATACTGCCAAAAGWAGCCAGGAACTGCTCGAGCACAGCACGTAGTTGGGCTACAGACTGCAGCAAGGTACCAGATGGACGAGGGTGAGCAAAGAAAATGGAGAAGTAGAGAGAAATAAAGTCATGTTTCARTCCTTTTTTCAAGGGTCATAGTATGGCAGCAAGGCRGTAGACATATAGATACACAGTAAAATACAGAGTAGAGTTACACACTATCTGGTAGGTGATATTTAAACTTTTGGTGTCATTAGGGCATTGGCAGTCACATGTACAACTATACATTCAAATGCATTATTGAGGATAACTGGCCATCTACAAGAGGGAAGTGAGGCAGCTCTTGTTTTTGACTGAGACATTAAAACATTCAGTGGTTTTTTGCTCAGGAAATGGATATTACCTCAAAAGAGGAAGAGTATGCAATTTGTTCTAGATGTAGGTATAGAACAAAAGATTCCATTTTGAAGTTAAATTGATGGCAGAGCCTGATGTGGAAGAATACAAGGGCAATAATATTGCAAGGTTGGATGAAGGCAGAAAGCACAAAGTGGTAGAAAGCAGAAAGACCGGGATTGTTCAGAAAGATGATGAACAGGGTGAAATACAGTATGAGAACATATAGATGGTATAGAGAAAATAMGGTGGTACCTTCTCCTTGCAGTGAGATTGAGAGGACAGCAAATTAAACTAAAAAGCAGCAAATTCAAAGCTAGTAAGAAATATGCTTTCACAGAGAAYGTAATAGACCCTGAGGTCTTTACTTGGACTTCCTTTGTGATGCCAAAATTTTGAAAGATTTCAAGAAGGATAATACATTCTTACAGACTAAAATAACAGCCAGTTTTAGACAAAAGTCTTGCACTTGAAATCCAGTTTTTCATTCTAAGGTTCTAAGTCTGATTTTGCAGGGGAGGGAAGAAATGTCCCACATCCAGTTGTTTGCAGAGGACTTCTGCGCTTCTCGTGACATGATTAGTGCAGAACTCCTGCTGGCCACTGATGGAAGTAGGAGATGAGCCTGGGTGAACTGCAGMTATGATTTAACATTGGTAATTACTCTACAATTCTAGGGGTATAAACAAGCTGTTTTCTTTACCACACATGCACAAAAAAGAATAAAAAAAGCCTCCATTTATGTATTTTTCCTCAAAGAGCATTTATTCAAGTGGATGGAAGGCCAGTAAAAATTGTTCAGAAAAATCTCATGCATATGTTACAACACACCAAACATACATTCACTTAGGACCTTTCTGCTSAGAACTTCTGAGGTACCTGCTAGAGTCAGGTCAAGAAAGGTAGTAGTTACAGGAGTCCTTGGAGCCCAACCAGGTAAACAGACGGGAATGCAGGGCACGATTCAGAAGTCTCTCCTCGGAGCAGCAGACTCCTCCTGTTCCCAGGGGGAGCTCCCATCTCTCGGCTGCAGAGGTCGTACCTGTGAGATGAACCCCCATGCCACGTGCTGGGACAGTGCCTCGACCCTGCATGGGGGAGGCCCTTGCTCAAAGTCCTGGTCCGCTTGGCGGCTCAAACCTCAGCAGTGATGACCATCATTGGCAATTGGCTTCCCTGGAGCAACCTYCAGGCTCTTACTGCTGGAGTCACCTGTTGCAGAACTGCTCTGAGGGTCCAAGAGTGCTGTTTGTAACCTGGCTGTCCACTCGTACCCACTGAACACTGGAGACAGTCTTGAGTCAGGACTGCCCTGACTCCAAAAATCTAAAAGATGGACACCARTTTGACAGACATGAGAATCTAAGGCTGCCTTGTCTCAAATGACATTAGAACCCACCCACCTAGCTGCTTTGCTTCCCACAACTGTTTATAGTCCTACACCTGGAATACTCATTTGGGATAACTGTTCTCTAATACATTGCTCAGTATCAGAACCCAGCCATAACATTTACAGAACAAATAGGTTTTTTTAAAAAAAGCAGGGACCTGTCTTTTGGCATCTTTGGAGATGTTAATCTGKTTGGTAAAACCTGTTCAGACTTGGCTTCACTTTGCTACAGGTATCAGTGGTGATACTGCCATTAGTTGATATTAYCTGTGGTATTTACATATACTTATATTTGATAGCAAAACAACCTCCTTATATGGTCTAGGGAACTAGTTATGTAAAGAATACATTTTGCCATTCAATTTGTAGTGTGCCTAAATATATATCCCACGTACACAAACCATACAATTGCTCTGGATAAACTGGCTGTTAGAATTTCTTCTCATTTGTCTTGAAGGGTTGCAATTAGAAAAACATTAGACTACATTACAAGAATATAGAAATCAGAGCTAAATTTAGGCAAATTTAGGCAACAGTATTTGAAAACAGTCAGATTTTCATTTTAAGTCAGAGATTACACCTTTCTTGTTTTTCTGTTGTATTTCTGTTGTCAGGGGACTCTAGTTACAAGTAAATATCAAAATATTTGCTCACCCAAGAATCACATAAAAGCTTGCTAAATTTTTTTCTAGTTTCACATTTTACAATTTCAAAAATTTTACATATTTCTTAATGTGATCCAACTGTATGTCTTAAAATTCTCAGATACAAAGCCTCTGTAGATCAAGATTACTTTTTCTCATGAGAAATTTTCTTCTTAAAGAAGAAAAAACATTTATGGCCAAGACAGTCTATGATCCTGGTGCCGCTGTGCTGGCAATGTCATCAAAAAGCCCCCTAGGCCACCTTTATCACCCTTTGGTGCGTATCAACAGCCCAGAGGACATGTGGACCAYGGTTCATGGAAATTCTCCAACTGAGGAGCACAGAGATTATTATTTTTATCCAGTATCCACATACCTCCTTTACCAGAGGAGAGCTATCTTTTTTTTTAAAAAAAACATTTTTTTCCTGTTCTCATAGACAACCACAACAGATTTGTGAATACAAACAGTCCTTCAGAGCAGAGGCTCTTCAGATTAAGGAAGGAGCATCATTCACCCCCAAATATATCTAAGAAATCATATGCCTTGAACTTACGTGGTCCAGGAAGCAACACAAGAAAGTGCTAGTGAGAACGGGTGATTTAAGACTGCTTTCTTACAGGGTGGAGGTGGAACGTAAATTTCATCACCTCCTGCCCACTGGTGACCTCTGAAGGCCAGAACAGGTATTGGCACACTCAGTGCTGCTCAGATGGTGCAGTTCGTCACAGAGACGCTATGCTGCTCAGTTTGGTCTCAGCAGGCTGTGCTGTTTCTGGTACCACCAGCCTGGTGCACCATCTGCCAAYAACCCTGGACCCCAGCAGGGAGAACAAGCACCTGCCCTCGCCACCTTTGCCAGGGCTAGCTCAGGGTGCAGCTGCCCTCCTCTTGCTTCCTTCATCCRCAGCAGCAGCAGAGCCACAAAGATGGGGTGGCTCATAGCCCCTTACCTGTTAAAAAGGGTCCTCCAAGCATGGCCAAGAAGTTTTGCAAGTTCTACTGCTCCAGCCAAAGGTCTCATAGCATGGTCTGAGAATGGAAGGAAGAGGATCTTTGCTTACCTGGTGAATGGCTTCTCAGCCAAGCTGTCTCGGTTCCAGAGCACAGCCTGCCAGTCCTGTCACACCCAGAGTTGTAGRCTACAGATGGCACCATGCATCTTCCTGACCAGCATTCTGGTCTAGTTATAGAGGTGTGGACACGTTCTGGCACATTGCTCTTGAAAAYGAGCTTTGTTCAAAGCTTAGCTGAACTTAAATGGTCTTTGTCTTCCTTAAGGTGAAGTAGGAGAGTTCTGGATTCCTGCCACAGCCAAGAGCAGTAAGAGCCTTTGCCAATGGTTTTGGCAGCCAGGACACTCCACACCTGGTGTAACGTGTACAAACAAAACCCATAAAACCTAGGAGTATCTTGGACCCTTGCAGAATGTTGCTAAATTCTTTTCAGACACAARGCTATCTGCAGGCTGACCTGTGTGCATGAAACACTGGGAAGTAATTTCAGATCTTCTACATGGTTGTGTGGCTCGAGTCATGAATCTCCCCCATCATCCTATATCCATAGGGATATCCATGTGTGTACACACACCCTCTGTATATACACAGACACACACAAACACAGACCCATGGGAACACCGCCCTCTCATCCACACCACAGACTTAAACCTTAAGAGAAACAATACTCCTGTCCCAGGTAAAACACATTACTGTGGGCCACAACAAGTATACAGTATGAAGTGTTTGGACATCAATAGCAAAATATGAAACTAGAACACTACTTCTCATGTAGCATTGTAAAATCAGCTTTCAACATCTGTTATTTCTTTTAAATTTGGTTATCATTCCTATTTTTGTATCATGTAACTTCACTTTCAATTTTAAAAGACTTTACTGAATGATTTTGCCCTCTCCTATAGTAGTTCCTGAAGCACAAAGTAGGTGTGAACAACCAGCCAGTTAAAACTCATCCTTACATTAAATTAAATCCGTCTACTCTCTGGCTAGGCTTTCAGTAATGGTACCTGTATRCTCAAACATATAAAACATTGTTTTAATACCACAAGGTTATGCTAAAAATAAATAAAATCATACCCCCCAGAAATATGCTTGACTCACCTATATGTAAATATAAATAGCAACAGTTTGGGCCACAGGATAATCACATAATTAAGAGTAGTTTTAAAATGTAGAAGTGGAGTAGGGCTTATTTGTTTTTTAAACTAGACTTTAAAATGAAGTGTCTGACACAAACATTAAAGCTTATGGGTTCTTTAAACAGTGAATCCTTTTAAATGGAATCCTTTAAATGAATCCTTTTGAAAATTAAAAAAAAAAAAATCAAACCTGGAAGATAAATGCATGAAAGTTGTGCACAATACAATTAATAGAATTGCCTTAGAAAGAATATTAACATCATCGTAAGGCTGTCTGATAAACATATGACATGTAAATAGAAGAGAGTTTGATAGGGTGTTTAGTATAACTATGATCACCTACATGCAAAACTGGCATCACAACTAACAGTGCTTTTGGGAACCAGTAAAATTGACTTTTATATTTTGTTTTATGATGTCTAGTCTTCGCATCATTTTAATAACAAACCTCTGAATTTTTTTCCCCGTAAGATTCCAAAGCCAAATTCTAATTAATGTTTAAATTGCCTTTGTATACAGTGTCCATTCAGCTACCATGTTACATTATTGTATCTAATTATATAACATGCAAAATATAGTAAAAATGATTGGAGATGTGACTAGTAGATTTATTAAAAGTGACTAGTTTTCACTTGAGCATTCTATACTAATATAATTATGTATATAACTAYGAATAAATATTCCAGTCAGGTGGAGGCCATCAAATTAAAGTAGTACGAGTGGGATGGGGGAGTTTACGACCAGAGCGTGACAATATGTGGCAGCGTGTTTTAGAGAAGACCYGCATCTTACTACTACTGTGGAAATAAATAAATAAGGAATTGAAAAAGCCACTCCTAGAAYGCCACAGGCAAAATATATATGGAGACACACATGCTCAAGATCAATCATTTTTAAAATGTTGACTTTGCTCAACATTTTAAATTTTTTGTGAATTGCAGATCGGAAGCAACTACAAACAGAGCCAGATCTGACCAGTCAGTTYGAGTGGTCAAAACCAGCTCTTACCAGTGCCTACAGGCAATTACATTAACAGGGGAATGAGGACCACCACCTTTCAGGTGATGTCTGTCAGTGCCATCACAACTCACCTACAGGCAGATCAYTGAGCTTCCAATTCATACCCTGTTTGAAGAAAGCAATTGCATCATCTTGTGCACTCCTCTCTGCACGCTGAGGAGCTTCCCCTACCTCTCTGTCAGCAGCTTCATTCTACCTGAAGATGAATAGCAGTATATAAGAAGTGACAGAACATTTGTTATTTTTATTCCCACCCTTGTTAATATCGACGATTTATGCAAAATGCAACAAGAGTAATTTCTGCTGGTTTAGACCCCTCATGCAACGTTAAGGCACTCGTGTTATTAATAAAGCTTTGGAGGTAACTGTACTTCAGTATTCATGCCCTGCACTCATGTGCAGATACAGAAAGCCCAGCGGGAATCAACTCTAGCAAAGACTCAGACCCAGAGAACAGAAAGTGTCTTCCCAGTTCTCACACATGCACTCTCACTCTGCCAACACGTCAGCTAGGCAGCAAGGCTGACTATTCTGAAAGAAAAATCAAATTAAGAACTTGAGTCAAWTCAGAAACCTTTTGTGTTTTTATGTTCTTGTCTTTTTTTGAACAGCAAATATATATATATGTACATACACAAAGAGAGTCTGCACSTTTTCCTATTCCTTTGTAATAATGTACAATCCCTGAGACAGCTTCACCAGATGAAGCATTAGGGCAGCAGTGTGTTCTGGTTTGCATGCTCTAACAAGACAGCAGCAGAGGAAGAGGAATGAAAGCAACCAAGCCTCCAAAGCCACCAACCAGTGGCCCATTAGACATACAGCACCTTATTCATCACGGTAGGTCATCTACAATGCAGTAAAGTGTGCACATTCAGTGACTTTAGAAAACTATTACACTAGAAAGCAGCTACATATCCCTTACTGATCTTGCCTAGGAACTAATTTAACCCCTACTTGAGGTAAGAGTCTTTTTCTTTCTCTGATGAAGTAATACTTTTAAAGAAAAAAAAATCTTGATTATTTTATTTTCCATATTTACACATATAGATGTGTTTGCAAGTGTATAAAGATAAAAACAATACCATCTGTGCATAAAACACAGGAATTAATGCTTCCATGAATAAAATCTTCAATCTGCAAATTTATTTGAAAGTCACTCTATTAAATAAAGCACCATTAAAATCCAATAAATGGGGATGAGGATGAAGAGGAAAATAATGACCATGCAACATTTGTGCTGTGCCCTTCCCAGATATCTTTTATGCTCATCAAATCTCTGTTCTCAGTGCAACTTGAAAACCCTCCAAAATCTGAGTTCACCTCACTTGTTTGAAACAACTCYAGCAAAGCCTGCACCGGTGAGCTACGAGCACTTTTCTTTCCTTCTGAGACAGATGATCCATCAGGGTTCTTAGCACACAACTCTACATTCTGTTTCCATTTTTCCCTTTTATGTTTTCCTAAGCAAAGCTTTACTTTTCTGTGCAGCTTCCCAGATGGTGAAYTGGGTGCTGTGCTGCCAGCCCATCCATTCAGTTCTGTGCTTACGGCAGAACCAGATGCCTTCGTGTCCAGAACGACATTGTGCTCTTTCTGTTGATGTTCATCATACAAATCACAATGTTTTTCCATAAACACGGGATTTGAATCCATTTTCTTCAAACACTTTGCTGGTTGAATCACTGCATTATTTAACTTTCTTTTGGGCTGCRGTAAGCTTTTGTCTTTTTCAGTAAAATCTGTACCTTGAGTATGAGAATATAATGTACACACACCCTCCTGCAAGCTCTTCAAATTCTTTTTAGGTACCTCTGGTTCAAAAATTTCTTTACTGAATGGCTCAGAAGCTTGAGACAAGTTCTTGATGTTTGCTTTGTCATCCTTCTGAGATRGCAGCTGTATGATGCTTGATGACAGAACAGTCTCCTTTATCTTTGCAGCACAGGAAAAATCAGTTTTAGTATTTTCAACATTATTCMTGAATTTACCGTTTGCTTCTGCATGTTGGGATAGATGACCGTGGAGAACTGAACARGCAGATGCAGAAGGAGGGGGAGGCATTGGCATGGAATTTGGGTGTACTTCTGTAGGCCGAGGATCCAGTTTGAGCACCTGCATTGTACTATCCTTCCATGAGTTACTTTTCAATGAAATGCACTGCCGTTTAAATCGTTCTTTCAGCTCATCTGGTTTAGCCACTTTTCCAATAAGAGGAGAAGAATATCCCACACTACATTTTGTCCTGGAAAACAACAAACAAACAAACAACCACTTACAATGATTAACAAGCAAACTGATGAATGAAACTAGAGTAACAACATTACTTTAACCACACAGTGTGCGCACACACACACACACACACACACAAACACTAAAAAAAGCAGCAAGACACATGTGCAACCACGTTCCCATAATTTATCTCTCTAGGAAGTGTGTGCCTTGATTTTGAATGTGAGGCTTCCCTATTGATTTCTCATGGAAATAATTTTAAATTCTCATGAAGTTACTTTAGAAATGTAAGCAATTTTACAGTCTAGCAGTTAAATAAATTTCAGTTCACAACAGGGTTAAACCCAAATTTAATGACTACAATGGCATTATCAAATGACTATATATTCTTACAAATACTCCAATAAATTGACAAAAAATAAGCATAGTTATATATATTTTCCTGAAATAGTATTTCAAGCCTAACCACTCTGAGCATTTTCATATTACAAAAGAAAAAGAAATGCTTKCCTGCATTAGGCATTCCTTGCCTTCATTTATCTCCTGAATCATTTATCAGTAAAAGAGAGCAATCCTCAATTTAGTCACTGTTGCAACTAACCAAGAAATCTGGSCTTAATTAAAGACATCTTTAAGCAGCACTATCCTTTAGAACTTATTCAGCCATTTTAACCTAAATATTTCAGGATACAAGTCCTCTCCTTCTCCTGTTCAAACTTTATAATGAACATGTGCATATGTGTATGCATGAACAAAGTGAAGAGGAAAGGAGACAACTGAATTGAGGGCTTACTGTATTTTACTTACTTGCCTTTTTTTTAAAAAAAGGCATTAGTGATAACAGAACTGTGTAGATGATTTTATAAAATTTTGCAATTTCAACTACATAGTAGATAAAAACAAACACAAGTCATTATAGAAATTATTATACATTTTCCCCCAAATTATTATAGATTAAATATACCATAAATTTAGAAATAAATACATATTACTTTTCACAAACTGCAAAGGAAGCAGAAAATGTCATTTTCAAGAATTCAAATATGGGGAAAAAAATCAGCTTCAAAGAAAGAAACACTGCTTTTCTTAACCAGCATAGGCAGAAGAGAAGCTAGCAGCTTTTGAGGGGAAGATGTGAAGTACGCTAGGGCAAGTTTTCCCATTAACACGGGGATCAGATCAATTAGGGAGGTTATGATTTAGCCTAATTAAGCTATAAAGATCATGTTTTGAGAGAAAGATGTCCAGATAAAGCTCTGTCAGCAGGACTTTAGACCAGTTAATCTTCTTTTATAAAGCTGAAGAATAGACAACAATTCATTCCAGGACAAAATTTCTGTTTTAGAGAACATATTCCTCAAGTAACCGTTGCACTGGAAATTTCAGAACATATATTTAARAAATATGAATTTGTTCTGCACCAGATTCAGAGTTGAAGACCTACAGTATCTACATGTTCAATGTCTTAATTCACTGTGCTTTGAAAACTTAGAACATCTAAGTTACCTTTGAATTACTTTTGTGTCATCTTTGTAAGTTACAAACTCGTAAGCCAGCTTGGAGATGATCTCATCTACCACGTGATACTGGGTGCTCTGGGCGAAACTGCGGTGCTGCTCGCTGTCAAGATGCTGGAAAGAGACAGGAGCCATGGGACAGCGCTAGCAGTACRGATGGCACTGTACAAATCAACACGGTGACACAGGGCAATACGCAAAATGTTGGTAATCTATTATTAGCAGGTCTCCAACATACAAAATGCACCTTCAGCTGCGCTACCTAAAGCCAGTAATCAGTAACTACTTCAAGAAAGAGAAAAAAAAMAAATAAAAAGCTCACACTTTTCTACAAATTATACTTGAAAGATATTTTAAAATAAAAATACCTTATAAATCTAAGACTTATTCACTCAAAAATCTAAGACTTTTTGAAAACATATACTTGATATTTCACATACAGTTTGCAGATCTTCATATTTCTTCCCACAACATTCACAATATCCTCTCTTCTTTTTATCTTTCTGAGGGAGCTGAGCAGGAGTTCCACAGTCCTTTTCACTATTTGTTTTGTTTCTGTTAACAGACAAGATATATATTAAACAGCCTTAAATGCAGAGCTCAACCCTGAACTTGTTTCTCATTTTGTTTGTTCATTCTCATTCAGTAGATTAAAAAAAATCTGCTCAAAATATTTATATTAGGTTAATCAATGCTTAGGAAAACACAGGAAAGAAACATGATATAATGTTTAAATTAAAAMCAAAACAAACAGATTTACTGAAACAAAAAAGGCAGACCCAGGGAAACTAAATAGGAGTAAAATTTGTCCTGGTTGATTTTGGACAAAAAAGAAAAAAAGAAGCAAAAATACATATATATGTATATACACACACAAATCAAAGGCAGTATTGAAATCTCTCTGAGATTCACTTTCAATTTCAATTGAGATTTGAATTACAGGTAAGAGAAGAAAATTGGTAAATGTAAAAGCAAGAAAAAAAAAAAGAGAAAAAGAATCCTAACAGCTCATCTGCCATCAGTCTTTTTGATCTCCGGACAACATGCAGCAAAAGCACTTAGTCTAATAGATGACTTCTCATTCTGAAATAAAAGTAAAGAACAGTCATTTTTGTTGGCTGAATGTAAGTAACTTCAACGTGCCAACCAGATATCTCTTCTGCTCCATTTTTCTTGGTACAGATTTAAGTTTAAATATGGGGAAATGAATACCAAATTCTTTTCTCACAGAAAAGGACACAATGATTTCAGTATCACTTCCATTGCTTTAAGTAATTTTGTAATTTGCATTCTTACAGTTGTATATTTTATAATATATTGTATATGTGTATATAGTATGYTGTATAATAATTGTATATATTATAATATATACAATATTATAGGAGGATATGGTAGCTGTAAACCAGAAGTGCCCATCTCTCCATTCCTGTTAGCTCAGAGGAACAGTGCCACCTCCCTGCCTACTCACAAATCAGCACTGTCCTACCGACCTGCCAAGTACAAGCACAGATGCAACTGCACGACCTAGATATCAAACCATGTTCTAACAAATTACTCTGTTTTGTGCAAGGTGGGTGTACTGCCCAGCATGATACATGTGGACTACCTTCTGCAACAGCTTTCAGTGAACARGAGTCTAATTCAACAACAGCCATTCCAATATTTATTTCACAGAACAGGCTTTGACTGTGTTTTTACCTCTATTAACATGGACCTTTTCATTTTCTCTCTTTAAAACTATAAAAAAAATTACAAATAATTAGAAGAGTTTGTGATGACACAAAGAAGGGGCAAAATTCACTATCTGAAGAATATATAATGTTGGTAGGCCTTGCTTTATGCAGAAGCAAACAAATTTGACAACTTAAAAAAGCTTCTCTTTCCCAAAGAAGACAAAACAAATGAGCATTCCCAGTTCTCCCACCCCAAACTGATGGCCCTCCCCTCACCCTCACCTATTGAAGTATCTGCTGCGTACGAAATCATATCCCACTAAGACCCTCTGTGGAAGGTGCCAAATTGAAAAATTGAGTAGAAATATTCACAGCAACTTAATTTCTGAAGTTTACAACCTGCATATCCATACAGAGAAGAACAATGCTGTGTCTTTAAGATATTCAACACAACTGGCCCTTTCTAACCCCTTTCTTCACAACGAAAAAGGAACCACCRCAAACCCCTTCATTGCTGCCAAGGTTACCACTGTGCTGTAACTGGCTCGGCGCTTTTCACATTGCTACATTCATTGCCATCCAAACCGAGAGGGAATCACAGCAACATCAACCCAGACTTCCAACAACAGAACAACACTGAAGACTGTACAGACCATGAAGAATCCAGAAATTATTTTATGAAGACAGCAAGTATTGCATGTAAAACATACATCTATTTTTTCTAAAGAAAACACACATTACACTTGAAGACCGGGTAAATGCAGGCAAAATGGTCAGTGTGGTTGTGTTAGACAAAAAACRTTTGCATTAGAACCATCCAAAAAAGAAGTACTTTGTATCAGAAACTAGAAAAGACAGAAGGGCAGATAAAGTTACCAGATACAGAAAGGGACACACAAAGCCCATTTTCTTCTCGCTAAATAAGTTTAGTCTTTCATATGAACACTGTAACAGCAATTTTGAAGTTGATGAAATAGTCATCASTGCTTCACATATCTTAGGTAGAAAGACTTCAGGAAAGCAGAGTTTAAATTACCAGAGAACAGAAACTTTTAAACAGAGTCAAACCATAAAACTAATTCACCAAAAATCCTCACTACAGTGCTCAAACACAGCCCRAATGGCAAAATATGTCATGTAAACTTTTGTTACAAGGCTAACCACAATTTCAATGCTACRGGTAATATCTACTTTCCATGCAAGAATTCAAGCTATATTGCTGAGCCTAATTTATAGGCATAATTTTCTCATGTAAAGCAGGCATACCCTTTAGCAGCAATGATTTTCCATCACAACTGAAGCCATATCACAACTTTAATAACSTAAAAATATTTACTAACCGGTTTATGCTGACTATAAAAATGTCAAATGAAGATTCATGATTTACTTGTAAAATACTTACTGKATGGCATCCAAGATGAAGACAAAGAAGAAATCAGAGGCAGAAAGGAGTAAGATATCTTATGCTGACCCAGAAGACCAAATATTGGGATGTATGCATCTGTTTGTCCAAAAGAAGGACTAAAGACAGAATAAAGAAGGTACAGAAAGACAGACACTCATAGCTACAGAGAATACAACAACCAAGACGTGCATATTAGTGTTAAGTATCAAACAAGTTAAGAGGAAAAACAATTATTTTGGAAAACAGACTCTTCATCTCTTTCTCCTTTATCCACAACTYAATAATGAATTTTCAAGATACCTTTGCTTAGACTGAGCTTGTTTTTGACCTGAGGGATGCTTCTTATCCACTTCAAAYGGGCTATATGGTTTTGGAACACAGTAGTTCAGAACTGGGAAATTAGGTAAYTGCAGGTAAAATGGCCGGTAGTGCCTGTATTAGACAGAACAGTTGCGTTAAAACCACTGGAAAATGAGAAAAGTAGCTCAAAAAGTGTTTCTGTCTTCTACACAAAATATACATAAAAAATACTAAGCAGAAGAATATCCTAGAAGATTTAGTCATTCCTTCCTTATCAACCTAAGACTTTCCTCAAAGTAGAAAATTTGCCTTGAATTTCGACAGCTGACTTGCAGTCTGCATGTGTACAGTCTTCATGCCTGTGCAGAATCRAGTAACAAACAACACGATCCGTACACCAGAGAAGTAAATAGAGCAGCACTGCAAAAATATACAGTTAGATTAATGGCCTTCTGTTCTTAAGAAATAATTGATTAAAAAAAATAAAATCAATTTCAAGGAATGATTTCAAGTACAACAAACTCATTTTCCCCACATCTACCTAAACACTTTCTTAAGGAGATTACTGTTACTGGAATATCAGATTTTATATTAATACACAGAGCATTATTAGCCTTTTAGGCTGCAGGATCCAAGGGGAAAAAAAAAAAAACAAACAAGAAAAAAGAAATAAAAAGGTGAAATATCAAGCTTCAATTATTCCAAGTTTCCTTCAAATTCACCTGGCCCTTGGCAGGACACAAATCTGCTCTACCTTACAATCTGAAACTATAATTTACTCTTCACTACCGTAATAAATATTCCCTACTGTACTAATACCTCTCTGATCTCAYTCAGTGGCTAAACACAGATACCAACCACAGAGCATGTGACACACAATCTTGCATCTTACTAGAGGAATCCTGCTATGCACAACATCTAATATCAGCAAGCCCAAAAAGAAGACACCTGAAGGTTAATTCCTCAAGGTATACAGGGTGACTCTCAATGACTCACTTAGAGAACTACATTACAAGTGTACAAGAATACCTACCGACTTCTGTCTTCCACCTTCACAAATGGGTTTTTCAGTTTACCTGAAAGGAGCGGGGGGGGGAAAAGAGAAAATTAAGAAAAATACTTTTCTTCATTATTTAGCAAGTTACTTCAATACCTGAACAGATGAGCTGACATTATTTTAAAACTCATCGTTTTAACAAATCCCTAATTTCCAGAAAGTTTTCCTACAAGTTTTTCTAAGGCCTACTAATTTGAATCCATCAACACACTTCACCAGATGAGAMCCATACTATATTTTTAAGCATTCAACATGAAGCTTCTGCACACACCAAAATACTCACTTCTTGACTTTTGCGTGGCACATCGTTTTCCCTATTAAAAAAGAATAAAACCACTGTCAATATTATTTTGCACTTAATACTTTTGCTTCTATTTTTCTGTGATATTTTAAAATGAATCCATAAAATCTCTCTATCAATGAAAAACTAGGAGTGAGSAAGAGTTTATTAAATTCAAATCCATCAGCATTTGTCTGTTTGCTATTTGTCTTTTAATGGAAAAAAAAAAAAAAMACMCACAAACTTACAAAGATCCACTTACCACATCCTTAGAACTGCTCACTTTTTTGACTAGATAGAGCTCCTTTTTCTTTTGTTCAATGTAATTCTTAATGTCTTGCAAAAAGAGGAAGAATTATAATTAGTTGAATTAATTTTTGCATTTAAGTGATTTGTTTCTAATCTTTTACATGCAACAAAACAATATTTAAATCAATATTACAAGTTTGAATTAGAATTTATCAAACAAAAATATTTACCATCAATATGAAGTATTTTCACTCCCCAACTCAAAGCACTGGATAATATACTACCAGAGGGAATTAGTTCCTGCAAACAATAAACTTCATTAATACTTTTAAATAATACATTACAAAGTGAAATATAAATCAAATAAGAAACTTGAAATCAAAGTACAGACACTTTTTTTTTTGCTTAAAGTAAAAAGAAAATTGTCACTTTCCTCAGCTGTTTTTTCCATCTCTATTTCACAGTATTTCATGATGAAAAGGAGATTATACTTACTATGTTTCACACAGTCAAAATTGATCTTTATTGTCATAACTTATAGTAACTAACAATTTGAAGATATTGAATTGATACATTTACTTTAATTTCACGAGGATCTCTTATAAATGCCAGATATACTAAAAACCTGACTAAGCTATAATTCTGGTCTCTACAAGACTCTACAGAGACTTCCAATTCTTCAGGCTGTACCCAGCAAACRTGACCTGACTGCTGAGAAGAATCCCGACTTCTGCCTGGATGTTCCACGAGAGAACTGTGTTAGACCCCAATTCCTCTTCCTATTGCTTGCTTTCGAGAAAAGCAACACTGAAACTTGCACGAAGCTGCAGGTTACTCATCTTACCTGCTCTTTGATTGCTTTTTCAACTAAAGATTTTCCTCTGCTCATTCGTACCTACATTAAAAGAGAAAYACTGTATCACATTTGCAGTTAAAATCCATTTCAGAAAGCAAAGGCTGAGGTAGGTTAAATTTCAGCTAGCATGCCTATTTTAACTACAGTAGTCTCCTTTTTTTTCTGATTGTACTGTTGTTTTTCATAAATTTGTATCTTTCCTAAAAGTTTGCAGTTGATTCCGTCAGACCATAAAAGTACTTAGTTTTTGGTCAAAGCGAATGCGAAACAATGAGCTTCAGCAGCTGGAATCTATGCCAAAGTGGGCCAACAGCCATGAAGGTAACCATAATCTCACTCTTAGCCAATCTCTTCTACAAGTGCTGCTTGTTCTGAACACTGTTTGTTAATAACAACTGTATACATATCTATCCAGTATTATTTTTGTTACTTGCAAATTGAGGTGATTCTCACTCATTGTACGATAACAAAAGACCAGCACTCCAGCTGGCTCACAACCAGTCTCAAGTGCCATTTACGGTACAGCTTTAGCTTCTACCTGTATTCTCAATGCTCGTATGTTTAAGCATCTATAGTTTCTGTATAGGCTGCATTACYAAGGAGATTAGGAGCATCAGACACCATCACAAGCCTGTCCATTCTGATCCAGTTGTCAAACATAATATCAACGTTCAATTAGAATTCTAATATTATATATATATACATACACGTACATATAGATACATAGAAAAAACTTAGTATGGTTGATTTGCAGCAAGTGGTTTTAATTACTTTTTGAAACTGCTTAATTAGTTTGAGTTAGTTTAAAATTTAAAAGATTTAAGAGATAGAAAAATGTATTAATACAAAGGACTTAACATTAAGAAACAAAACGGTAGAAAAACTAGAAGAGATTATATCTCAAMGGCTGTACTTGATTTACAGCATTATTCATAAGCAACTTACTGCATCTGCTGTCTTAAATGAACTGCCATCATGTCGATCTCTTTGGCTGTTGGGATGAGGTGAATTGTTTCCYCCATTTTGTGCAGATTCTGGGCTAGGGACTGGAGAAATCTGACTAAGGGTCGGTGCAAATTTTGCCTCCTTTTTAGTAGAAATGAGATAGCTAATGTCTTTACTAAGAAATCCTTCCACTTTCTAAATATAAAGAAAAAAACCACATTATTTCAAACCAATAAATCAGTTAGCTTTCTACTTTTCATACACTAAACAGAAAATAAATKATTTGCAGGAAATATAAGTATAAAAACATTGGATAATCAAGATATTTCTCACATCTGACAAGTTACTTTTTACCAGTCAAAATTTTTAATTCCAATTTCTTAATATTGTAATTGCTATCAGACAAAAGATAATGTGCAAGACTAATGCTTAAATTTAAAGAGATGCATCTAACTTGAAAGCCTAATTTGTAATGTTTTGCCTCTACTGTAAATTCATACAGKACCTTGATTCACACGTGTCAGTTTCATACCTGCTCCTCCAGGACCAAAAAGAAATGCTGCCAAAATAATTTCAGAGTGGCTAGTAGGTTAAATAGCTCCCTTTAGCCACTCTGATTAAAGRCAATTTCTGACAACTTTACTGTTGAAATTCCTTCAAATAGATTCAAATAATTTAGTGCTGAAGTGGACAAGACAATTGCACCTCTTCTCTGTTAATATGATACCCTGTGCTGGGCTTGCATGAAAGTGACTTTTCCATACAYAAAGGATGATAGAAATAGAAAAAAGTGTCTTAACGATGTGGCTTTCAGCAGTTGGCTTACAGCAGAAGAATGTATGCCTGAAAGTCCTAAGGTTAAAAGGCAGATGCTGAGTAGAGTTCTCTACACAAACCCCTTGGTTTAAAGTCCCAGGCTGACCCTGCTCTCTGTATACAGTTCTACACAAACACATCACTGGCCTTTCTTTAAGCCATTGTTYCTGTTCAATACCTCAGTACCCACCCTTTTTACTCCTGTTCTTAACTATTCCTTAACTCTGTCTTTCTCTTTAGTTGACACCCTGTTCCCCATACTGTAGTTCATGTTTCAGATGCCAGTTTTCTACCTGCTATACAAAATCTAAATGTTTCTCTTGAAAATCATTTGGGCCCAGCAATCCCACAAGCTCCTTCTCCAATTCCTTCTCTGSCGCCTGCTCTGAATACAAAGGGGGACAGCTACATTCTCCCTCTCCTTCACCAAGCAACAGGCACTCAGCTCAGCCCTTACCAACCTATATAAAATAACGCTAAACAGCATAGAAGTGCTTAACTTGAGAAATAATCTTATCAACCAGGGTTCATCAGGAATTTTTTTTTATCTATTTTAAAAYTCTCAAAACATTTACTCAAACATGATTTTTAGGCTCAGCTGAACAACCACAGTTGTAATATGCTTTAATATGCAAAAGAAAACTGTCAAAATAGTCAGAAGATGCAGAAAATTCCAACTCAACCAAACTTATTAAGCCTACATAAAATTCTAACAATCAAATAAATAATCAACTAAAATTCCCTTTATTACATATAGCAAAATAACTTCTATCAATATAACAAATAAAATAATTTCATCATTCACATTAAAGTGTTCTGATATAAATATTAAAAAAATAGCACATATATAGTACACAACTTCAAAATGCAGTATGAAAAAAAAATGGGAAAGCCATCCTACACACACAGATTTTCTTCTAGTTTCATACATGTCTGCTCATTAACTTACTCCTCCTAGATCTTTAAGGTCCTTCTCTAATTTTTCAGAAACCACATTTGATGGAATATCAAGGTAAAACACCTTCCCAGTCAGTGGCTTATATTTGAGTTTCTCTGGTTTTGTTATATCCTTTTTCACATTCTTCACAGAAGATTTTAACTTTTCCGTTTTTGCTTGCATTCCACCTGCTGCCAAAAAAAAAAAAAAGAAATTTAAGTGATTGAACAATGTGTTTAATTTATCTTCTAAAAAAAAAGTATATATATAAGAAAGGAGAAAGCAAGCTTCTACACAACAATTTATTTTTAAAAGTTCTATGCTAACTCCATCACAACTGTGATATCTCTTAAGTTTTAGAATATAATCACCTAAAATATTTAAGACCAAGGGCTACACAAACGGTTTTAGACCCTATGCAGCAAACATTCTTTCCACAATATTTTCCATATTCATTGCTATGGAATTCAAATCCACTATCAACATTTTTGAAAAAAGACATATGTGTAACTATGAGCTCTAACTATTGTCCACTTGAGCTCTAATTATTAAAAAACATTGCTTTCCCAAAGCAAAAATAATTATGAAAATGAAAACACTGTCAGAGCTTCCTTATTCCATCTCAAAACAGTATCCTATATATCCTTCATATATAGTGTCCTCACTCTTCCCGCCAGCTTTGCGGATCTTTGCCGTCTTTGAACCACTATGCAGATACCAGTGTCCAGTCACTGGTAACCACCAGAGCACCCTTTCAGAGGAACATGACTTATCACCCTCTACTACTCMTCTGAAAGAAAGGATTTACATAGATACACTGAAACAAAAGCAGCTGAAAAGTAACTAAACCTATAAAAACAAACAATAAAAAAACCCTGTAAGACCAAGATCCTCCCATTTGTAAACTGAGCAACCACTTGAGATGCAGTAAGACTATGCTTAATTCCAGGAAGCTGAACATCMTTCTAGTTACAACAGCTCTTTTTCCTCTAGTGTATTTTGCTCTAGCACTAGGAAACCACATCTAGCAATGCAGCTGTGCTGGTGACCTTTGCYGGTGCTCAACACAGAGGTAGACCAGGCTAGGTTTTCAAGTAACTAATGAAAAATTTCTGTCCAGGTGAAAAGTAAGCCTCGTTTCCCAAGGAAAATCTTAGGAACRTGGTAGACAGTTTTGCAAGAACATCAGCTCAATATAGAGCAGGAATCAAAACAGAAAAAAAAAATTGAAAAGGCAAAAAAGGGGTCAAAAGAGTAACAAGGACAATCACAATCAAATGTTTAAAACAAACTACAAGAGGAACTATTTTGAAGATTCAGATTAGAGTTTAGGGAAAATAAAAAATAAAATAAAAAGTTTAGAGAAAAATACAATAAAAATGTATACAATCAAGAAGGAAAAAAGAGTGGCTAAACAACTTTTTCCAACGCAGGGGATATACTACATAAACATAACTAGCAGACAGGTACAAAAGGAACAAGAGGAATTGGTTCCTGTGCAGCAGGCTACTCTGTGCAGCACGCTGCCAAAGGATGCTGCAGCCCCACGGGGAGAGGGGACAAGTGCACGGAAGGAGGGCACGCTGTGGGGTACAAACACACGGGCATGATGTGCAGTCCATGGAAGCGCTGCGGCTGACCACAGCTGGGAACTAAATCACATTAGTGTAATTATACTTTCCCTTAAGTTATACTTGCACAGGAACCCACGTACAAGCACTGATGGAACCAAGACCACCCAAGACCGGCTTATGTTGTCTTTTCTTCCTCGCAGCTCAGACAACCACAGCTGCTGCATGAAAGGGGCTCTTCTAGAGATTGAGAAAGCTTCTGTGAAGTATTCCCTCCCTAGCTAGAGCTCTGAGATGAAGCACGGAGAGCCAGCACTGACACTGCAGGGCTCTGTTAGCAATAGATAAGAACAAAGTAAAGCAAAGCAGGAATTGATGTAGAGTTAGGAGAACCTGGGATACCAAAAGAAATAACCATAGAAACAGGAAAAGGCAGAAGCTTGGGACAGTACAAAAGGYTAGAGGCTGCAGAAGGATGCAGTGCTGGGCAGGCAGCAAACAGACCTAAGTTCTGTGGGAGAAGAGGAAACACGGGTGCTCTTTCACCCCACGTGCACCCACCGCAGCCCGCGCAGCTCAAGGAACGCTCTCGACATGCACCCAGCCCTGGGAAAGGCTCCTCAGGTGCCGCCCGGCGGCACCGCGCGCGGCGACAGCGCCTGCTCGAGGCAACCGCGGCAAAGCGGCCGCTCGGTGCCGACCCACCTCACCGGGCTGCGCGGGCCCGGCTCGGCGCTGCCCGCCACCTCCCGGCGCTCACGCCGATCCCTCACCCTGCGCGCAAGTTAAGAGCCAGGAGGATTTTAAGGAAGGAAGGCGCGAGCAGGCAGCCAGGCGGCCGCCGGCGCTACCCGGCCCGGACAAAGGCAGCGCAACGCGGGCTGCGGCCCGGCCGCCGCGGCAGCTCCGTGGCACGAGAGCCGCCTCACGCGAGCGCGCTCCGCCCCGGCGGCGCCGCCTCCACCCTCCCGCGGGCCGCGTCCTCCGCGCCCGCCGCCCCCGCCTCACCTCGCCGGGCCGGGAGCGGCGCCGCCGCGGAGCGAGCGCAACCCCGGACCCGCGCGCGGCTTCCCGGGCGGCGCGGCCCTGCGAGACGGCGGGCGGGCAGCGCAGCCGATGGGAGGCGGAGGAAGGGGAGGCGGGACCGGCTGCGGCGCGGAGGTCGGCGGCCGTTGGCGCGCGAGGCGGAGCCGGGCCGGGCCGCCGCCCGCCCCAGCGCGCCGCGAGGCGCCTCAGGGGCCGGCGGGCGCCATGGCGCCGCGGGCGGAGGCGGGCGCTCTTACCGCGGGCGCTGCAGGGAGGTCGCGGCCTGGACAGGGAGCGCAGGGGGGCTCTGCTGCCGGCTCTAAAAAGGGCCYTRCCGAGGGGCGGCGGCCGAGAAGTGCTGGGGGGTTGTGCGAAACCGGAGCGTTATCGGAGCCCGCGGGCGGCGTCCTGTCTTGTCAGGCGCGCCTTTTTTTTTTTTTTTTTTTTTTTTTTTAAAAAAAATGTTTCGTACGTTAACGGGGTCAGAGGTTACGGCCTCGGCTGTGTTTATGCAGCCTCTAGGGTTTGGAGTTGTAATCCTCCTGCCGAGTATCACTGATAGCAAAAGAGGCCAAATCCACTTGCGTGTTGGTCTTTCAACTACTATCTATATACACACACACATATATATATACATATATCTCTCCCCATTGTTTAGTTTTTAGTCTTCTCCCAGTCAACCGTTCCTTTCTTGGGAAATTATAAAACGTATATAAATGGTAACCTTTGAGGCCTTTACCCCCAACACTGAAGTATTTGCTTTTGGAACATAAAGTCACRATGGGAGAGGAAAAAGCACCAAATTCAGAGAAAGTCTTGTGCTCTCTTCCTGTTCTGGTCACAGTGCACGGCTTGCGTGGGCTACTTCACAGCTCAAAATGCCGTGGAAAACAGTGTAAACATCAGAGATTTGGGCTGTTGTCCTAGTTCAGCAGGGATCTCCAAAGGAAGCTGCAGGCAGCAAACCCATCTGTGCTGCTCAGTGATCTGCACAGAGGAAAATGACCTGTTTTTTCTTGATTTCCTCACAGGAATGACGCARGAGGAGAGCTAGATGAATTGCTCTGCCATGCTGCAGTTTATGGGACACAGACTCCACGTTTATTGCTGTACAGCGAATCTGCATGCTCCTAAATCCCTTGATGCAGCAAGAAGTGATACATATTAAGTGTTTAAAATCTAAACATTGCAATCCATATAAGAGTGATTTCATAGATTTATTCTATTTATAACATTTTAAAAATATTGTTATTTATATATGGTGTATTAATTAAAAAAATCATTCCATGTTCTGTAAGTTTTGAATATAGTTTTGTTATGTTTTTCTGTTCCTTAGCAGGTTTTCTTTCTCTGAGAATAAAGTTATGGGTGATAGAAACATAGATAAAATAACTACTATTCAGCAAGCAATAGCATCTTGTTTTGGAGCTATAATTACATCAATTTTTGGTAAAGCAAACTATTAAACTTGCCATAGAGTAAATCTTTGGAAGGTGATTGCCCTTCAGTTTGAAGTAGGAAGATGTCTCTCTCTCTCTCTCTCTCTCTCTATGTGTGAATATAGTTTTCTCATTATTTTGTGTATTGTGACAAGTGCAATGATTAATAGAAATATTTCCAGTCTGTTTAACTCAATGTTCAACCATTTCTAAAAAATAAGAATAATTTTATTCAACCTTTCTTTTCTATGTCTTTAATTTTTAAATTGGCATAATAATTCATTGCTTTCTGTCTGTAAGAAGCAAAATTACTTTTCATATTTCCTAGTGCTTAAGTGCTACCACTTAAGTGGTAACATCATCTTTTCATCTTTTTATTTATTTATTTATTTATTTATTTATTACTGTGATGTCCTACCCAGTTGCACCTTTTTGTCATTATTTTACTTAAATTTTTTTATTTTTTTTTTCTATTTTTTTCTCACTTCTGGACAATCTAATAGAATTTAGCTCCTACCTCTTATTCAGTCTTCTAGTTCAGAACTTGCATCCCCACGTGTAGCTAAGAACAGCATTTCAGCACTTCACATCCCTGGGGGTCTTCGAGATCATTAGCTTATGCTTCATATTTTAGGAAGTTTTTGGGTTTAAGCCAACTTTTGGTTCTGAGTTTTAACACCGTGCTATTTTTGAGGCACAGTGATCTAGGAAACAAAGCTAGAACAGACTTCTGCACTTCCCCAGATGAAATTCAACTACTCTTACATAAGATTCTAATGCAGATTTGATGCCCTGCGTATCAAAGACCTTAGCAGAGTCTGGCAAATATGACACAGCTGTAGAAGAGCAGTTCATTTTTGAAGTGAGAGCTGGGAGACTAAGCAGAATACGCAARTATCTGAAATTCTACTAGATACCTAAGTTTAAGCAACTATGTTGAGCTGCAAGAGCTGAATTTAGATTCCTACATTTAGAAACACAAATGTGAGCTAAGTGTCTAATCTTCATTAGTATAAGTTCATGTTAAGGTGTCTGTACACTTCTATGTCTTAAGGGCATGCAGTGCATTTTTAAGTGACCTCTTTGTTTTGTTTTAGTAGCTCCTCTTGATGTTGTCAAAATTCGATTGCAAGCCCAAAGCAATCCATTCTCTAAAGGTAAATAAATGTATAGGGTAATTGAGGTCCCATTTTGCTCTTTGATGTTACATATAGGCCATTGTTCTTGTAATGCTGAGCTGTGTTTAGTTTGTTTCATTTGTTTGCCAATAGTTATGTTTGTTCCTGCATGGTAAGTGAAGGGGTAAGAGAAGCAAACCAGCAGAATACATTGAAATTGCTTTAAAAAAATAAAGAAAGTACYACTGAAGAGACACAGGAAAGAAATCTCAAAAATATGGTCCATTTTAAACTGGCAATTTTCTATCTTTCCTAGTATTTTAATTATGACAATGTAAAGTTAATGCTCAGTTGAGTAAATAAAAAACAAAAAACTTTTGATAAATAGCTAAATGATCTATCAAACAACTTGTGATCGGGGTACTCTGCCAGTCCATCTTCTCCAGAATCCAAAGAGCTCTGAAAAGAGTAGTAAGTCTTACTCTTAGAACTCTCTTGAGTTCTAAATAAATGAACATACTGTACCCTCAAAAATACACCAATAATTGCCACTAGTCAGTTGTAATTAACCTATTAAATTTATAAAAAAACATAGTTATAGAAAGAATAAAGACAGATGTAGAAATTCCATGTTTTACATGGAGATGGTTATTTGGAGTCACCCTTGCCATAAATCTGGAAAAACATTTTGCCGTTTATCTTKGTTCTTTAGTAAATTCTAAACCTTCAGAATTCTGAAAACATAACATAAGGCTCAAAACATRTTTTTATAATAGCAGCAATATATTTGTTAAAATATATTCAACATGTATGGTATAGAAGAAATMAAAAACAAGTAGAAAGGGTAATCCAGTAGAAATATACTCCAACCTAAGATGTAAAGCCCCTACCTGTGATGTGGGTGCTGAGGACACTTAATAAAAGSTTTAAAAGTTTGGAAGATGTTGACAAAGTTACATAAAAAAGAAGTAATCTAGTGATACCTAGGTTCTGTATAGTTTTTCGGTCTTCAGCAGATGGTGGTATAACATAAGCTTGTCTCTTGGAGCCTGTGAATGCCGTTGCACTTAGTCTGAGACTCTTAAGGAGTGTATTTGTTTCCTCCTTACTTTTACCTAATTTTTGTTAGCCACTTTCTGAGATTGTTCTGTCCTTGCTTATCCAGCCAGAGATGCATGTATGTTTCAATTATGTGCAGTCTTGAAGTGCTGCTGAATAAGAAGTCTTACAAGCATTAACCATATGCTTATATGCTGTTTTATTAGGAAAGTGTTTTGTATACTCCAATGGCCTTATGGATCATATATGTGTTTGTGAGAATGGAGACAGCAAAGCCTGGTATAAAAAACCTGGGCATTTCAAGGGGACATTGGTAAGAACATTTTATACTTATTTAAAATTGTGCATTGAAAACATGTCAGAATGGCATACTGTACATTTATTTTATTATAACTTCTGGTAGAAACTGTTGTCATTGAGTCCTCATATTGTTATACAGTATAAGTTACGTGACTCTCCCCATATGAAAATACCAGTTCCTTTCTTAAGACAATGTAGAGAGCAGCTGTACTGCCTTCCACCCAAGGTACCAGCTCACTAATTCCATAAGATGGTATTGAACAACCTTCAAGGATCACTGCTGCTCTGTTGCCAGTGGTCTGGGAAATATATGGGACAGTTATGATAATAGCAATAAAACTCCAAACATATAGGTACCTAAAATAAAACCAGCCAAACCATATACACCACATCTGTGTTTTTATATTGCCCTCAAATTGTCACAGAAAGCAGGGTTTAAAGAGTAATGGAGAATGAATTGCTGTTTTGTACCTAGAGCTTGTAGTACTTATTAAAATATATTTTAGTGAATTGTTTTGAGGAAGCTTCCACAAGTTGCTACTCTGTTGCACTGGTTCTGAAAACAGCTTATTCACAGTGCTGTCATTTGCTGATAAAAACTTGATATTTTTGTCCTTTAAAGATGGAAGAAAATTCTTAATTTTAAACATATTAATATTTCTGTTTATCTCAGTGGAATTGTTTATATGATTAAATTGCTTATGCTAGTATAAGCAATGCGACATTGAAATSTCAGAGTGATACATTTTTAAAACGTACTTTTAAATATATTAATTTTGTGTTCCGTGTGCTGAAATATGACTACTGACTGGAAAAGTTTTATAGCTGATTATTGCTCTTTCCTTTGTATAATTTTAGGATGCTTTTGTGAAAATCATTCAAATAGAAGGAATTAAATCACTATGGAGTGGGCTTGCCCCAACACTGTAAGCTGATTTTTTTATTTTTGTTTTAACCACTTACAGATTGTGGTTATGAAGGATAGTTTATTACTAAGACAAATGAGCATGCTTATTTTGAAGTGATTAAAATATATATATATATTCTCATGTTACAAATAATATACCTGGTTTCATTAGAAACCTCTAGAGACAATATAATTTCAACCAGATCTTCAAATTTCTCCTTAAAACATCTTTGATATGTCCATAGTTTTTAAGCAAGGACATGAGACTTTCCATTCTAACCTTCAAAGGCAGAATCTTCCCCTTGGTAGCATCACTGGTTCATAAGGCCTGACATGACTGTTAAACATTTGTTGATAGACACTTGCAATACTAGCTTGTTCTTAATGTTCTGTGATGAGCAACCCAGCTATCTTCACAGACACTCCTGTCTTGATTCTCATTAGCCCTACTTAAAAAAAAAAATAATGGATAACTAGAATCTCATTTATTTCAAGGAATTTMAAGGAATTGTTTTTATCCTATCCAATTTGCTCATGGAAAATGGATCATTTCTTTTGTCTTTACAAGAGCCTTTTACATAATATAACGTTGTTATCATATCTCTTCTCAGTCTTCTCTTCTTCAGGCTAACCTCATCTGTTTTATCTTGATATTAATAACAACCTAGTAAGGATAGTAATTAAAATGTCTATAATTAAATTTTCCTCTGTGGAACCATCCAAGAAAGTGGCCAAATCTAACATGTAGGTTATCAAAGCGACATCCAGAACTTGTAAGTCACTAAATGGTGGGTTAGAGTCCTCCTTTTCCAAGTACAAATGGACAAGTACTGGTGCRCTTTTGTTTTGCATACTGTGCTCATACAGAAACAGAAAAGCAACACAGAGTGAAGCTCAAGTTTGCTATCCTGCAGCATGTGGCTGTTTCAAAAAATAAAGCTTTAGGATCTAGATGAAGTAAGAAGTCTATATTTCAGCCAATAGAGGGAGGTGTTTCTGTTTGTTGGTTTGGTTGGTTTTGTTTTGTTTTGTTTTGTTTTGTTTCAACATATGTTCTGTACTCCTTTGGAGAAGAACCAGCCTGTTGACTGAAGATGCACAGTTTTTGAGAGCTACACTATGACTTCTTGATATTCCATGCATTAGAGTCTTCACAGTTTTTTGGTTATGATATCACATGTTACACTGGCATAGATTGCCTACATAAAAATATAATTGTCTTTTTGTAGTAAGACATTATTGCCATACTAAATGATTACAACTGTTGTTATGGCTGATACTATTTTCAAGAATGGAGTAAGCTTAGATTCATTCACTCCACAGTCTTTCAAAAATGGGAATCATGTTGAATAAGACATACATAAGAATATGTTATGAACATAAGAAAGAATACTAAGAAAGTACCTACTTTCATTAGGTACTTCCATTAAGTTTTGTATTTGTCTGCTTCATATTCAGATATTTTAATTCCATTGCTTTACAGAAATTGTAAAGCTGACATGAAATATATTTTGGCTTAGATCACTCTGACATAATTTTACTTAAAGTTTCTCATAATGCAATGAAAAAAAAATGAGGACGCTTGTGAACTTGAAACTGAACTAAAGTCAGTGAATCAAATCCATTGGGTCAATGCTCTTCCTTCAAGCTGACATGGCTGAAGRTGTAACTTAATTAAGCAAAATATTAATACAAGAAGATATATTTCAGTTATGATCTTGTTTTGCCTGTATTAAGATTCCCTRTTTTATGTTGTAGAATAATGGCACTTCCTGCCACAGTATTTTATTTTACATGCTATGACCAACTGAGTGACGCTCTGAAATCTAAACTAGGAAAAGATGATGACTACATTCCAGTTCTTGCAGGCTCCTTAAGTAGATGTAAGTTGTCATCTCTTTAAAGAGGAAAAACTAAAKAAATACTTTTATTCTGTTTTATTACCCTTTTAAATTAAATTTGCTGTAACTTTAAGTGTGTGACAATATTGTACAGAGCTGGGAGCAATTTWGTAGTTACTCAACATTTCTTGGGTAACATAACCCTCTAACCTGGAATGACATCAGGCATTTTTGCTGTTGCGCTTTCATTACAGATGAGTTTGAGATGACACTTGCTAGAATTCATTCCAAAATTTCAGAAGTTATTCTGGGTAATTGAACAGTTTGTGTTTCATAACTACTGATTCCAATTTATCTGCTTCAATTCCTCTTTGCTATAAGATAAATGTATGGCCTATACTGCCATACCAAACMTTTAGCCTGCTGAATATGTATCCATTTTAGTTCTACAGTGCTTAAGATTATTTTTCTTTTCTTTAATATGTTCTTCCTCTCTATTTTTCTTTTAATTTTTTYGGACTTTGTTTTCAGATACTGTGCATCTGTATGAGAGTATGATGATGCACATTTTAAAGTAGAAGTGGAGAACATAGTACACATTTGGAAGTGTTTGCAATCTGTTCAAAACTTCATAGTTCTAGAAGTTCCACTAAGGATAGAATTCTCTTAATGTCTATTCTGAGGTGAAGGAAAATTAAAAACATAACTTTCTATAATGGAAACTACACAAGTAGTTTTAAGGAAGATGCAAAATTGTTTTGCTCTTCTGTGATATCAAGGGGCCTGAATTTGGCTTTTTTTTTATTTTTTAAAATCTTTTCCTCTAACTATTTCTGTAAAACAAGGTCAGGTAGTATCTTTGGGGGTTTTCTTAGAAGACTGTAGGGATCCAAGCCTGCATTTTACCTATGGCTGCTATGACAGAGCTCAGAAAACAAGTAGAAAAAGAACCATTGTTCTATAACCATAGACATTAATATGACACCGTGTGTCATATTAATCTGGCTGCTCCAGATCTTCGRTATACATTTAAAAGAAACCTTATGCCAGCAACAGGAAAAATCTTGGTAGGTCTAGTAATGTCATTAAAATCTGTTAAATATTATATGATGTGAGCTGTGAGCTGTGCTATGATTCATTGRTCTTACCAAGATGCAAGAGAATTCACTTATTAGATATGGAATACCTGCTGGATGTTGCTTTAGTGTCTTAAAAGAAGAATTGACCAAGATGCTTAGAAAGCAATAAAAGCTTAATCTCTACCTGTGATTTTATCTATCAAACAACTTAGCACATATTCTTCAACTTACACTTAAAAATAATCATTATCAAAAGTTAATCTTATAGGAATATTTGAAGTTTTCATTTTATTTTACATCTGAAAATGAGGATTCTTAACAGTACTGAGATATATCAAGCTAATACTGAAATAGGTAAATAACCAGTGTGCCCAGAAAGTGTAGGTACTGTGAGTAAATAAGGTATTCTTATCTGGAAAAGAAGCTTTTATTAATGATTCTTTTAAGAAAATGTTGAGGGAGACTTGAAATGAGMCAGATATATAAAGCAAGGTGAGACATGAGTCTCGTTTAAATGTTCGGGAAGTGTTAGTAGTAAATACTGATTCTTTTCAAAATGACAAAGCTAGAAACTAACATTTGTCTCCTTTTCAGTTGGCTCCGTCACTCTCGTGAGCCCCCTGGAGCTCGTCAGGACGCGAATGCAGTCCCGCCAGCTGTCCTACCAGCAGCTCTACCTGTGCGTGCGCGGGGAGGTGGCCRGGGACGGGTGGCTTTCGCTGTGGAGAGGCTGGAGCTCTACTGTTCTCAGAGACGTACCTTTCTCWGGTGGGGTTTGTTGCACGTGCAGGCTTGTGTTAAGTATGAACMTCTGTTTATTCATAAACTCTTGTAGACTTATTTTTTCTGTAACTTTAATGGTTTGCTTTAAGAAAGACTGAGATTTAACCATTGTTCTTCTAAAAGAAGTATTTGTAAATCTTTAAGGATGTGAAGTTTTTAAAGTTTTTTTTGGTGTGAATTTTAGAGAGGAGAATTTTAGTGGGAAGGAAGGGAAAGCTAAAATTCTCTTTCTAATCCTTGTTGTCCRATTTCATGAAGAAACTCTTGCTGTCTTGCTGATTTAGTCTGTAGCAATATGGCAGGAGCTCACGATCTTCCTTCCCCTCAGCTTTTAACAGTGGAAGATCAGAGCACTGCAAKAGAGTGCACAAAGAGCATAAGGGGCACTAAGGTGATAYRTGTGCCTATTTGCACGTATGAACTCTCTTCCATCCATGCTTGCTSTCCTTCCCTCAGCCCAGAACCTGCCCACTGACTTTAAATCATTCTCCAAACTCCTCTGGCACTTGTCTGTGCCCTGCTCATCATAGTGGGTGCTGGAGAGGTGAGGAGATGAGGTAGAGATTRACATGCACCCAACTGCCTTTTAGCAATTAGCTGAATGTCTTTATTAACATAAAATTGTGATGCTTGATGCAAGTGTTTTTTTTTTTTTAATAACCCTAGCAATATATTGGTATAATTATGAAYGTTTCAAGAAGGTGTTGTGCAAGAAAGTTGGTGCAGATGAATCAACATTCTTTATTGCTTTTACTTCAGGAGCAGCATCTGGCTCTGTAAGTATATATTTTGTTTCTAATACTACTCTTAATAATATCAATGCTAAACTCTTTGAAATTAGTATGGTTTTACATGATTCTCTCGTAAATAGTATATGGTTTTGGATRCATCTGTTTTAAACACTGTTGACCTGATGTTCAAACCACCAACTAGATATACCTGAATAATCTAGAATGTTCTGAAATACAAAGTTTCAATAATATCAGTTGCCTGAAATATCAAATCTAGTTTTAGGTTTCATGCTTTTTAAATTTTCAAATTCAAATTCAATTGTAGTAACATTAAATAGATATTTTTCTCCTAATAGATTGCAGCTGTCATAACTCTACCATTTGATGTAGTGAAAACACATAGGCAGACTGAACTTTGGGAGAGTGAGACCTTAAAAAGTAAGTTGTTAGGAATTAAGTTGTTAARCAGCTGTCTTAAGCCCTCTTCCATGTGAAAGTATTCATGTGGATGGTGTTTTATTGGAAAATACTTTAGATTTAGTAAAATCATGTGATAAAATATTTGTATGTCTATTCTCATGTACTTCTGGAAAACAAAATACCTGCAGTTTAACTCTTACAAGCTTTTTATTTCATAATGGTATTTTATGTTTGCTAAATTTTAGGCTAGAGAGCAAAAGCACTGTGCTCAGGTTGTGTCGTTCTTTTTTTTACCTTCTCTTTGGGTGATTTCAGATAAATGGCTTTTGAGGTCATGTTAGTGAAATAAATTAGGAAGTTGTGGCTTCCTAATTTATGGAAGTTGTGGAAGTTTGTGGAATTTGTGACCCCAGCAAGTTAGAAGGATGAAAAAGAAAATAAGTTTTCTTGTTTGTTTGTTTTTATTTTTTAATTTTGTGTTCTGCAAAGCACTAGTGTATTTTATAGCAATGCAAGTTGCATATGGAAACTCTTTTTTACATTGCTTAGGACCTGGACTAGTAAGAGACTTACATTAACTTCAATAAATGTTTGATCGTGGCTTTAAGATTATAGYATAGTAAAAAGATTAAGTATCCAAACAGGAATCTGTTTGCCTAGAAACTACATTCGAGACCTAATTCAGAAAGATTTTTTTGAAAACTTACAGCTCATATTGTTGACAGATTTCATCTGCATAAGCAAATTATTTCTTTCTGGAGTAATTGCCAAAAGACATTGCTCTTGCAGAAAAGTCAAAAAAGCTTTGGATTCTTAATTATTAGTGTTTTTTTTTTCTTTATGCTATTTAAGAATTTAAGAATTTAATTGCATACCACTTTGATTCACAGGTAGCTCATATATTTAATAGGATAATATTAACTATGTTAATAATTATTTACAAGTTAAGTATGATTATTTACAATTTGCATTAGTTTAATCCTTCACTAATTTGGTTGACATTTCAGTTGGACACTGACTATGGCTACATGGACATACTGTCATTTTGTGGCTGCAAAATCCTCTTTAGCAGCTTCCAGATGCTATAGGGTGTTTCAGCTGAATCAGTTCTATGAAGCTGTTTTAATTTTCATCTAGAAAAAAGTTTCTGAGTTACTTCAGTGCATTGAGTTACTTCAATGCATGTGTAGAGTGAGACAGCACAAAAAGGTGCTCTGTTTAAAAGGGGTGCTTGTGGTTGCAACGCAGGCTGCTGCTTGGTGCTACAGCAGGCAGGTGGCTGATAAATTAGCTCCACATGGGGCTGGGGATGCAGCTMTATTGTGAAATGGACAGGGATCTGCTCTGTTCATCTGCTAGTCTGGGTTTTTTTCAACTGTATCAGTTAGGGCTAGTAAGTAATATCATCTCTCTCCATCTCTTACTCCAAGTGTTACTATGTTTTGTTTTTACTTTTCCATGCCATACTTTTTGGAGTTGAAGATTATGTGATTYGTATACTGAATGAATTTAACATCTTGTATAAATAGTATAGATAAAATTAATGTATGATGAATTAAACTTAATGATAACATATTTGTCAGTGACATTCTGTGTATTGCTTAATTCACTGTTCTGTTGTGCTGTGTCGAGTTCCGCAGAGGAACAGTACGTCTGTGTGGGAGGTTCTGAGGAGAATTGTCGCTAAAAATGGAGTCACTGGATTATTTGCTGGTAAATATTTCAATATATCTTTTTTTTAACTCAGAATATGTTTAATCATCATCAAGAGATTATAGAAATTAATATGCATGGGTTAAATTTTACTTCCACACAGGAACACTCAGTTACAGGATAGTCACAATACATATATAGCATATGGAAAGAATTTTGGTCATCTTTTACATACAAGTTACTAGCTTACAGCTCTGTAAGATGAACACGATGCTCCTTATTTCCTCTGTGCCACCTCAGGATAGTCATCTCAGCCGCCCTAAACTTTCTTAAGTCCCCTAGTACTTTTACCTCACGCTGTCCAGAGGCCCCAGGGCCCTTCTYGCAGGCTGCTAGGGAGGAGATCCCCTACCATCCTGTCTTCAGGAACTCTCCCTGATGGTCAAGGCCACTATTTCCCTCTCTGTGGAGAGGCTAGAGTGATGCTATGTTGCTGCCATGCACAGAAGTCCTTTCCAATGCATGTGTATTGCCATATGTAACTCTAGCAGCCTGAAGGGAAAGTTACAACATGTTCTGATAAAAATAATGCATRGCTGGCATTTATATGAACATTTGTGAGAGTCATTCCAAAAGCAAAATCAATACTTCGGAGCATTGACAACACTGTGAATGGCTGTGCAGCTGGCCAAAGATGTGCAAGACTTTTGTTTGTGTTTTCTGAAGGACGACTTTAAATTGCTCTAGTTGCTGTCGTAGGTGGGAAAGGGATTTGAACAGGGTTTCAGAATGCTAATATCAGAGGAATACAAGACTACACACACAAAGTATTATAAAGTAATAAATGTTTTGGATAGGTAGTTCACAGATTAGGATACCAACCTCTAGGTCTTGACAASTGACTAGTGAGGGGTAGAGACCTTCTTGTGAACTCACTCACTAGCCCAGCTCAGGTGCTTGCAGGTGGATGGGAGGTGCCATTTGAGATGGCCTGGGGACTTCTGCCTGGCCTCCTGCTACTCTTCCAGAAGGACACGAGTTTTCCATAGGTCCTGGCATCTGGGCTAGCTCCATGGAGATGTCTCTGATGCCTGTGGCTACAGCTGCCCCGGTTGCCTCCTGAGGGTGAGCTGCAACACCTGAACTCAGCTCATGGGATCCCTGTTGATGGTGATAGGACACCCTGAATCCCCGCATTACCTTTCAGTAAAGGGCCAGCAGCAATCAGGAGACGATGGTGGAGGAATGGGTCTCCTTAATCCATTAACCTTCAGCGTGGAGGGCTGTGACTCTGCCTGCACTGGAGGGTCYACCGCAACCTGGTACTTGGGCCCTTTCCCGTGTCTTCCCCCATGCCAGGATCAGAGGTTCTCACACCTCGGGCCCTTCCAGGCCAGGGGCCACCACCCTCCGCTTGTGCCAGCAGGGCCGCAGGTTYGAGCTGCCGCTTAGAGGGGGCCGTGGCGTCCACCTCAGCCCAGCMATGCATGATGCTGCCCATAGTCACAGGCGCTGGCGTGAGGCAGGCAGGGGCACAGCATTGGGCAGTAGCAGCTGCATGTGGTGACTGTGTTAGTTTCAAGACCAGTGACCTCTGCGATYCCGGCACGCTCGTGATCCCGGTGGCATCTGCTGCAGCCCGCATGGCGCTGCAGCGCGGCAGGGCCACCGATGGTGAGCGGTGCCCTTTGTCTCCTGCGCAGGTATTGTTCCACGGCTCAGTAAAGTTGCTCCTGCCTGTGCCATAATGATCAGCACCTACGAGTAYGGAAAGACTTTCTTTCGTCACTTAAATGAAAAAAGAACCAGCACCCTTAATTCACCATCCTCTGGTTGTGAGCAGTCAAAGTAGGYGACGAAAGTTGTGCCAAATTCCCAGGGAACTGCAGCCACTACATTTGGTAACTAACTACACCTTCATTTCACAACTCTTGCACAGAATATAAAGTTGAGGCTTTTTGGTTAAGTTTAAGAAAATGCACGTAACTCTGAAACCATCGTTCAAAACARTGAGACCGTCTGTGACCAGAAAGAGGAAAAAAAGGATGCTCTGATGGCTCTTCAGTGCTGGGTAGAAGGAAAAGAACTGAGAGGGGCACAGCAACGAGGAGTAACCCCTGCTGCTGTTCCTGAGAGCACGCGCACCCGTTAGCTGGAAATGAGATTTGTACAGAGTAGGAGCATTTCTGGGTTGTAATTCAGGYTTACACTGAGCAACTTGTTTCTGATATAGGTAAGTGTCTATTTTTTTTTGGGGGGGCTTCTGTTCAAAACACTGTAAGCATAGATAAGTACAAGTCTTCCATGAATGCTTAATCATGCACCTAGAACCATTTGTCCTATTAAACAGTGTTTGTGCTTGCACCTGTGCTATTGCTAAACATACTATAGTGTGTCCACAGCCACGAGGACAGAGGGAAATAGCACACTACTGAACAGCCATAAAGTGCCCAAACATGACTTATATTTTGATGAACTGAAACAGAAAGACACTGCAACTCACCAATACAGTAATGCTGAATAACCTGGAATAGACTTGACTTGACTTACTTCAGTCTCTCAGTTTGTGTGTCACGTACTGCTAACTCTGTTTGAACTGGAACATCAGCAGTTTAAAAAGGAAGGTCACGTTTAGCAAGAAGCTTATTTCCAGTTTTATCACTTGGAATAGAGATTAACTTTGCGAGAAAGAGCCAGACCCTTGATATTTCCAGCAAAGCCGCAAGAGGAAGCTTTAGAAACGCCTCTGCTGCACATRCAGGTGCAGGCAGCTCAGTTTTCCAAGTGTTGCCGTTTTGTTTTTAACTAAGTTTGTCTTGTGTACACATTAAATCCCAAACCCTRGGCAGCACGTGAAAAGTTTTCACCATTAGCCTTGAAAAATACTCCTCACGACTGAGGCTGTCTGTTCAAGATGGATGAAATGGTGGGGGAAYGTCGTGCCGCTGGGAGCAGAAGGGTAATTCTGAGTTTTTATTAAAAAAATAAGAATATATGAATGGAAGTGATCTGAATTTTCACTGGGAGATCCATAAAGAATATTCTTTCCTCACAGAACTTATCAAAATGGCAATAATACGTTTTCAGTCTGATTGAAGATTTTTGTTGGATATTTAAAAYGTTTAGAAAATACTTCTGGCTTCCACTGTGTGAACTAATTCTCTCTTCTTGACAAAGGAAAATGATACAAAATGAATTCAATAAATTCTTTTTTATTCTTGCTTAACAAGTGCTTTATTCTCTGTATGTTTGGTATTTACAGCTCTGTATTTTGCACAAACGCATCTTCTAAACTAGTCTTCAGATTCTTCTTAGGTTTATTTACATTTGCAAGAGAAAGAAAAAAGTTTTAACCAAAACTGGGAAGTATTTGGTGCCCCTGAGAGCCCAAGGGAGCAGGGGGCCGCGCGGACAGTCCCTGTGGGGGCTGCAGCCCACGGAGCGCTCGTAGGCTGCCCATGTGCCAAGAGAAGTGCTCCCGGAATCCTTCACAGCCCCAGCAGSGTTCCTGCTCCATGTCCCCACAGCAGGAGCAGCCCTTGGAGCGGGCTGGGTGAGGGGGGGGGTCCCCACCTGTAGCATGGGTGAAGTGCCTTGGTTCTGAAGGGTGTTCTTTTGCTAGTGTCAACACGTGCGTTTCCATGCCAGAGTTTCAGCTTTGGCCAGCGACAAGAGGCAACAGTCACAAACTGAAGCATATGAAGATGAGCCTGAATTTGAGGAAGAGCTTCTTTCCTGTGAGGGTGACAGAGCCCTGGAACAGGCTGCCCRGAGAGGCTGTGGAGTCTCCTGCTMTGGAGATCTCCAAAGCCGCCTGGATGCCMCCCTGTGCTCTGGGTGCTCCCGCTGGAGCCGGGGCCTGCAGCTGACCCTGCCCTCGGCTATGGAGCCTGCGCGTTGCACACACGTGGCACAAGCTGCTCAGCACCGCTCTTGCCCTTCAGTGTCTGAGGGAATCCGACCTTGCTCTCCATGACCTCCACATTATTTTAACTAGTCACTGCAGGCTTGAACACTGCATGTTCAATGTAGTGGTTGATTTTTTTCCACTTATTTTAATGAGAGGTTTGTTGGTACTAAAACAACCAAAAGACTCACCTGGCAACTCAATAATCAGGGCATTAAGACACAGATTTTTACTTTGCTGTACCCAAGAAAAGGACCCTGTCCTGTTCTGCTATGGCCAAGGAGCCCCAATRTGCATTTGCCTTCCTGAAAATCTAGCGTGTGCTGAAACCTCTATTTGTGAGGACAGGAAGAATGATGTTTATGGTGTGTGTTTTGGGCAAGCAATGCACTGCCAGAGCATTTGAAATTGATCTTCTATTACGATTTACGGAATAATTCCAGGCCTTGTCTTGAGTCCTTAGTATAAAAGAAAGAAATGCTGGACCATGCTGATTGAAATACAGCAACAGTGTAACTCTTCAAGTGGTYTTAACTTCATACTATCTGAATAAAGTGGAGACAAAAAAACTAGCAAATACTGATGATACAAAATGTTTAATTTACATGCAACATTTATGGGACATCAAGGCAGCAAAACATACAATTTTGGCATTTTTACCATTAAATTAATAATGTTTAGAACTGAGAAGGACACACAACCGATTTCTCATGCACAAATGACACRAACTCATTGTGGTATCAGACTACATAAAAGACTTAAGTTAAATGACACAGAAATTTCACACCAGTAGCTCCAAGAAAAGAGCCATCCGCTAACATGACTGAAAATCATGAATATAGCCCCCTCCAAAACCCTGAAGCAGTGGCAGAAGAGTTTAATGCAACCAAGAGGGAGTAATCCCTGTACCTTGATGTGGAATGTTAACTTTGGCCATCCTCATTCTCTCACCAGATCTGTAGTAAAAATGCATCTCCAGTTTACAAACGAGTAAGTAACAACACTACTGAACTGCCATGAGAGAACAGCTACTTGATGCAATAGCCCAAAAAACAGGCTCTTACAGGGGGTAACAGACATGCTGACGGTGTATGAGAAGATTTAATGGTCCGAATTATTACACAAACTAATTCATCTGGGTGGGTACATGAGGGCTTGAATGACAAGGGCTGGTGGATTTTGCTGTGCTGCTTTAAAATACTGCATCAAAAAGGCMTCAGTAGTTGTTTACGCTGCCCCGGGTGCAGTGGCTCTCGGGACTCGTACTCAGGAGGCTGCGCGYTCCTGTGGCCGTTAGTCAAGGTGCGACTGCGTTCTCCTCCTCCTGACCCCCTGCAAATGACCAGGCTACAGTAGTAGTGCCACGGGTACCTGACAAGAGGCAAACCAACCGAACGCGCACAGAGCGTGGTGACGTGTTGTAAACATCTGAAAGTAAGCAAGAATTCCAAATCTCGGAGTATTGCAGCTACTCATGTAAACAATTTATGAAACTTCTTTGGCACAAAAAAGCATTTTCCCTAGCACTTATAAATACAACATACATGCATGAAGTTTTGCTTAAAAAGTTACCAATCGTACTGATATGCATTACCTAGATTAGCAAAATTCATAGATAAAGGCTTCATTATATCTTACAAAGAATTAAGAATACAGTTTGCAATTAAAAAATTAATTTGCAAACTTTGAAACTGTTGGGTAATCTGTAAAGTTTGTTTTAYTTAAAAAAATGTCTCAGGTAATTCGTATCAGTAATTTAAATCAATGACAAACCATCTGAGAAGACCGATTTAAATAAGTTCTGCATCTTACCTAATTAAGAAAAATACCTATTGCACTACTACAGGAATGAGAACACTCTTTGCATTTCCCTTGCTTCTCCTTCTGTCACGCTCCTTGGGATATTCCCAGTAAACTCAGTCTTCCCAGCAAGGCAACACAGTGCCAATAAATCAGGACATTTCCCACRTAATTTTATACTATCCCTAACTCAGGTGACTCAAAAGCATTTAGTGAGCTGCTTCAAGACTTAGCAATCGCTACRTTTGCCCGGCTGAGATGATCAGCTTGTGTTTTGTTTTTCTCATGCAACTGCAAGAATTATCAAGAGATGTTTCAGGGTGATTTTTCACTGTGAGTCATACAGCTCCTTAGCGCTACGAAGATGACAAGTGCGAATTTAATATTCAGTCAACTTGAGATCTACTGATAGGTTAAATATGCAATCTGAGGTCCTATGTAACATATGCAGACAAAAAGCTGTATTTCTAAGCAAAATACTTATTTGCTTACAAAGACTGAAGTTAAGGAGTCCCTGTCTCTTCTGCAAGAGCTGACAGATATTTAAAGCACTGCAAAGAAGCACCGTGGCTGGAGTTGCAGCCGGTTAGCTGTTAAAGGAAGAAGAAAGGTCATGGCAGTTAAGTAGGGGACTGACTTCCAACTGTTTTGTTTATTTAAAAAAAAAAAAAACCCAAAGTCATAGCATCAAATTATATCCTGTACCTGACTGAGTTTTACATAATTTAAGACTAGATAGAAATTTTGAAAAGTCCTCTGGAAAAGAAAGTTTGAATGAAAACTGACATTTCTGTGAATTAAACAAGGAAGTGCAAAAAAAACCCAAAATCAAGCAGCATATTTTTTTTTTTGACTTAGAATGAGCAGTCCTCATCGCAGGTCATATTACAGGACGTAAACCAAACACAAACAACACTAAAGCTCTTCGGTGTTGTGTGCATCTGCTCAGGATGGTGTTAAGCCTGGACTTGTCATCTCTGTTGTGGGGCTTGCAAGACATTCACTGGATTTCAGGCTCGTGAGAGATTTGTAGCTTGCTACGGAAGTGAGGGAACCGCAGAGCCCAAGCAGCGACGGCGTGTCTTCCTTCCCTGGGGAGGAAAGCACGGGTTAAGCTAATCATGGCTGCTCAGCACGGGCCTACGTGGCCGCAGAACACCGAAGCAAGGGAGAACACAGGGCCATGTCCCTCCTAGGAGCTACACGTTTCCTCCGYAGCACACACCTACTTCACACGGCATCGTTTACTCTGCACCTTGTCTGCCCGGCGGGGACCGTGAGCGCGGGCCCCGCTCCCAGGCTGGGCTGTGCTCCCTGTGCTGCAGGGGCTCCACCGAGCACGCTGCGAGCAAGAGCTCCCAGAGCAAGCCCTCTTGTAACTGAACACACTGTAAATGCAAGCGGCATCACAGCCCCGGAGATCCCCCGTTTTCACTCCCGSAGAAAGAAGTCAAATTAACAGGAATGCAGGTTTATTTCCTCAACAAGGAACCTGCCTCATTTCCACCCCCACCCCATCCTTCTTGCTTAATCTGAAGTGTGCTAAAATTCCACTACTGAAAAAGACCTCCCCCCTCCAGTGCAAGAGCAGCAGTGCGATCACCGACCCCGTCCTTCAAAAACCCCTGAAATTTAACACAAAATGCACTTCTAGGTACAAAACCGCCCAGGCAACTTCTCCATCGAGCGCGTGCCCCCCCTTCCCGCAGACCGCTAACGTCTCCGGCGCAAGCCCAGCCGGTACCCGACGCGCGGCACAAGCCGCCCTCCCCATTTCACCCTCCCCATTTCACCCTCCCCATTTCACCCTCCCCATTTCACCCTCCCCATTTCACCCTCCCCATTTCACCCTCCCCATTTCACCCTCCAGGACCAGCTGCAGGACAGAAGTGAGGAGGTGACCACTTACAGCCACCTAAAACCAGATTTTAAAAGTGACTTAAAGACAACAGGGGCCGGAACCCCGGCTACCAGAGTTAAATAAATACTTCTATAAAGTGGCGTTTCTTAAAACTGCATCTCCTGTTCCTGACAGGAACATTTTACTCTTCAGGAAGGATGTAAGGATGTGTAACAACCCCACAGGAAATTATAAGTGACATGTAGGTCTTGTGCACCATTTCTAGTCCTTATCAGCAGTTTTCAGTATGTTTTGGGTCTCACCTCTGCCAAGATTTGTCTCAATGACTGAATGGTCTTCTTAAAAAATGAACTAGATTAGTCCTTTTCAACTCTCAATTGCCAGAAAAATCTTTTTACACAGAAAAAAGTACATTTTAGAAACCATGGAGGACACTAAGAGTAGTATAATACACTTCAGGCATAGGCACTATATTCAACAACTGTAAAACTAAAACCTGATTCATGAATTAGATCATGTGCCTCCCTCAKTAGCACTGCTTACTATTTTTAATCTTTTAATTAAAACTCCCATGCCAGGAAGTGAAAGAGAGGAACGTGATCTTGCTGCTACAATACTGTGACTTACCAAACTACATTAAAGCTTAGGGCATGGACCTTACTTAATTAGAAGYGAGACATCTTGCTGCTTTCAGAGTCCTTAAATCAAATCCTAGAATTTTTGCCACATCGTAATTCATAGAAGATAAAACATCAGATTTGCAAAAAACAGTTGAAAGTAGATCTGCTGCAGAATTCTCTTCATAATAATCATGCCACTTCTATTTCATTTTTTCTAAGCTAAATTGAAATAGAGTTCAACTATTTTTTGCTACAAGGTGTTTTAAATTTCATGTCCTTCCTATTTTAAAAATATAAAATTTTAGCGCCATGAACTAGCAAGGCTCCATACTACAGAGAATATTCAAAGCTAATATATGATGAAATTTAAAAAAAATGTTTATACTCTTTTCTGTTCCTCAGCCAAAACAGCATTGCTTCAAGTCTTACAGCATTTCTCTGCTTTTCACAATAGTCCACAAGATGGAGCTGTACAACTCTGATAGATAAAATCTCTGATGGCTGCAAATCTAGTGCCTTTCCTGAAGGAAACAGAACTGGGATCACTTCTGGAATAACCCACACAAGTAGGAAATTAAAGGGCTCAAATATTCATGCTCGTTATAGCATAGAGGGGATGGAAGATCCTACTTGAAATTGCTTCTGGTTCTGCAACGGGAARGAATGGAATGAAAAGGGAATTCCTRTTGTAATGGGAAGGAAAATATGCAACGTACTTAAACAACAGCCTTAAAAACAATGCCAAGTCCTGTAATTATTTTCCTTTCTGGGACTCTTAACATATGCAGCCYTCTTTTAAATGGAGTCCTTGGAGAAACTATTTGCATAACAATGGCTAAAGTACTCAGTTCTCCTCCTTGTTCATGCTGAAGATTCATCCAACGGACAATGGGTATTGGAGCTATGAAGACTGAAACAGAACGAAGCCACCAGAGAGGCACCCTACCTTCATTCAACAAGTTTAGCCCATCCTGCTTTCCATCTTGGGAGTGACCTGGATCCAAAGATGTTTGAGAAAGACTAACATCTGCTGAGAGTTGGTCCAAGCTTTGAAAGCTTTTCCTGTAAAACAAGTTACAATTTTTAACAGTAATGCACTTAAAGATTTAACTAGAAAAAGAATTTTACAAGCTTCTTTTTTCAACTCCACAGTAAGTCTTTCTTCTCTTATGCACTCTCTCTATTTCTTCTGTTTCCTAATGCACTGTTTTTTTCCCTAAAACAGTGATCCCCCAAAAAGGAAAACTGCACAGTAAGAAAAACTGACATCTTCTGCTAATTGATCTTGTCCATTTTAATGAGTAATTCAGCTAGGATACATTAAGGAGCTTCCGAAGTGAAACATAAAACTTTGTGCTTTTCTGTTCCTTTAAAGGAGGAAAACAAACATTCAGCTTACTCATCCCACTGCTGATTGTGCTTTCTGTAGAGCAGAGTGTCCAAGGCAACRGCGTTGACATCCAGAGCTCCTGGGGAAGGCCACTGATTGGTGAGGTGAGTAGTTAGTTCTTGTCTTGATCTCAAATCATTATTCTTCAGCACAGTCCTGTGAAAATGAAAAACACTAAATATCACTCCATTAAATACAGGTTACATTAAGAAAAACAAACAGGCCTGCCCAAGTTCCTGCTCTGCTTTGAGTTACTGACTGCTTGCAATTTCATATAACAGTTCATAAACAGTTTCATAAAACTCTTGGGTTTTTTTCCGTGGGAAGCAGCTGATAAACAAAAATGCATTTAGGAACAGAGAGCTGAAATAACATACTTTCCCCAGAAGCAATTTTAAAACATTTTAAAGATGCTTTCTGCCTGCATAATAATTATTAACAGAAGAATATCTTGCACAGGAACATGATGCTTTTCCTCCTTCCAATTTTTTTACAGTTTAATCCAGCCCACAAGATTTTTGAGTTTTCAAGCAATGGACTAATTGATTTTTTAACTCCATGATAGGCTTCCTGGTAAAATAYGACTTGTAACTCTTCTATTTTATATTGCTTTACAGTTTCTAGCAATTTAATCTTCTAATTTACTGAAAATGTGTTAAGTTAGTAGCTTAGGTGCCTAAGTAAATCTTCATCACTCCCACAAAGCAGAATGATTTGGTTTTCTAAAGTTCTGGAACTGAGGCAGTTGCCACTATTGGAAATCAAYTGCAAAAAAAGTCATGCAGAAGTAGAGGAGGTTCCTGGGTCTTCAGGTCTAAGATAAGACCTTCCTCAGCCTAAAGACAACGTTTTCCAACAACACARGCAACGTGCAATGTCCACCACTACAGCATAACGTCAGAAACAACAAAAACAAAAAAATATCTAGAAATCCTCAAGGCCAAGAAAGCCTGGGCAATACTAAAGTGCTGCTTTATACCACGCTGGAACACATGTGGTCTGAGACAATAACTGATACAGTATCTCTGTACTGAATATGTACTCAGGAGTTCAAGTCAAATGTCACATAGTRTATATATATGATATGCCAAAATGCACAGGAAATTCAATAACTAGTGACGGTACACATACCYTTCCCTGAATCCACAAAAATACTGTCATGTAGTTTTGATCCTAGTGACATTCAAAGAGTTCAGAAAAGAACCTCAAATAGGAGCACACAAAATCACCCAGAGAGTCAAAATCTCCCATGGGAGACGGAAGGACAACAGCAAGTTCAGCAAGTMACTCTCAGTGGGTGACAAAAAAGATGGATTTGCAGCAATTTTGCAAGACAAGGTGACGAAGCACCACTGTGAACAAAATTATTTTCAAAACTCATCCCAAGATGATAAATTTTCCCAACTCTTATGCAAGTAAACCACCAACTTTCCAGCAATATACTTTTCTTTTGGAACATTAAAAATATGTAAAATTAACTGAATATTMAAAATCAGTATAAGCACAGTAGTCAGCATATACAAAATAGTATTGCATGCATTAAGAGGAAGATAAGACATTTCTAGCAGGTTGCTGGTCATCCCACCTATCCTTTCAGCCATATAAACATTCATCTGTTTATCCTCCTGCAGTTGTTTTCCACCGTATCAAGAGAGATGTACAAGCATCTGCCTAYGTACAAGCAGACTTTGGCAAGAACCATGGGAACCAGAATGACCTGAATCACTGCAGGCCCCGTAAACATGACTCAAAAGTCAAGATTTCATAAAGAATGTTAAGCAAAGGAATTCCTAAAGCATAACTTATACAGAAAAAAAAAAAATCTATAAACATCACACGAATAATACTGAAAAACACAAGTAGCTCAATTTTTAAATAGATTTCAATAAAATGGCTTTCTATTCATAGTGGTTTTGTAGAAGCAATGATTTAAGTGAGATGCAAGATGAGGTTTGTAGACAATATGCAACACAGGAGTAAAAGTGGAGGCCGGCTGCAATTCCCTTCACATCAGGCTGGAAACAACCACCTTGAAAGCAAAATTGAAGATGAGAACAATGCCATTAATATGTAATTATCAGAGAAAGGTGGCTGGTGCATTCCCATCTCCTCTGGAAGTTTTAAAGCTTCACAATTTTAAAAGCAAAAACCTAGAGATATCTAATTTACCCTGTGTCTTAATACTGATCAAAAGATTATCAACTCCCAGCTATTAGACTGAACAACAAAAGCAGCATCCACTTAACTATGTTCATGTAGGAAGCAGAGCAAACACCTTCTGCGGAGGAGGTGTTTTGAGGGACAAAAAAGCATTTTCAGGAGAAGACTGAATGCTTTCAAATGATCTAAGCGGAGAACGTTCTTCTCCCTACAAAACCAGACTTGAATAAGCCTTCAGCAGACTGAATCCCACTTTTGCACTGAGGGTTGCTTAAATCTTTGCCTCATCACTGCTTCAGAAGTCTTTAGGAGTTCAATTTTGATCTGCAGGCAGAGAATAATTACTTTTTCCCTGCTCYCAACATTTTTGCCCTGAGCAATCTTCATACCAATGAATATTTTTCTAAAGTAACTTCCCATACTTTTCTAAAGAACTTCACATTAAAAGTTCTGAAAAATATTATCAAAAGTATATATCAATAAACACTGAAAAAGACGGCAGGGAGAAAGACAAATTTTAATTCTTTTGGAAGTAATTGCTGACCTACTTACAACCTCGAGAACAGGATGTGTGGGAAACCTAGCAGGACGCTTGCTGGGGCTTGTTTAAAGAGAGGAATCAGCGGCACTGGAGACAGGACCTATTTTAAACAAATTATTTTTTAAAGTAATCGAATATCCTTTCTACTTTTGCATGGCACGGACTTCCAAAAGAACACACTTGCAAGAAGAGCACAACATACACAAAAGCTAAGATTTCAGATTTTTCAGCGTTTTTAACAAAAAAAAAAAAAAAAAAGAGACATGAGAGCAATATTCTTAATACTAGACTATATCATTAAATACACACAAATGTTTGGCTCCATATAACTACACAGTTATATTCCTGTTCAGGATTCATTTAAAAGGAACTGCTAATGAATTCTTGCCTGTTACAAAAGAATACTGATGATTCATTAGCTAATCAGTACTAACTTACTCTCAACTTACTCCTAAGTGCCTGCTTCAAGCAGTGACATATATGCTCCCTGCAGGTCTTTAAAAATCTTTCCTTGGATCCAAAGAGTCAAAGCAACAGCACAGTATTAACATCAGTTTTATGCAGCTAATTACAGAAATGTCACTGCCTACTTCTGACTTTGTCCTACTTCTGACCTTCTGTGCACTTAGGTAGGGAAAAATGAGATTAGTAGAACATCCYGATACTCACCTACCACTGTTCGCTGGCTCTGTCTTACTAATGTTGTTTGACTTTCTTACTGGAGATCTTTGTTTTAAGACTTCATGGATATTTGTGAAGCACACGCAGAATATCACTGTGTATGTACATATGCAGTAATGAAATGCAACCTACAAATCACTGCTCATTTCCATGCTGCCTCCACCATCACCCTGCCCTTTCTGTTCCTTGCCTACAATCATGTGAGAGTAACTCATAGCCAAATGGTCAAAGTTTAATGCTTCCTGAAAAATACATATATAATAGTTGATAACGTGACCCCACAAACAGTCCTGCTTCAGCTGACACTCCTGCTGGCAGCTCAGCAGCCCCTGCAAAGCAGAAGGAATTCCAACTCAGCTGCTTCTAAAACCTCTGACTCATAAAATGGTGGTGTGACTCAACTGACTCATCTATAAATAAGAGACCAGGACAAGAAACAACCCACACATGGGGTCCCTGCATGCACAATGAAAACGGTATAAAGTCTTTGGGCACTTAATATATTGCAACTTTACTATCTCTGAGGGCAAAAAAAAAATATTCATCTCAAGTTTGGACCAAGTTAAAACAGAAAAGCCTCATCTCAGTAACCACCTAGGACATCCASGTCTTCTTTCAGATAGATAACAATTCTAATTTCCCCTGGAGCAAACACAGTTTCATTCCACTGTAAGATTTCTCTAAAAGACTCATTTAGCCATTTTTTTTAACTAAACAAAAGCTCTCTTTCCAATTAGTATTTCCCATTACCTATGAAAAACCAATAATTTCTTACCTGCAGGTTTAATTTCTCCAAATCCAGAAAATGCCAGTCCAGTTGGCAATTTGCCCTCTTACCAGCAGATGAAGACAGGAAATAAACCAAACAGATTAATTCCCTAAGAAAGGGAATTATATCAGATGAGTGCTCCAGTTCAAGAACTACCTGAGTAGTGAAAAGTAAAAGCGAAAATAAAAGCTTTAAAAAAAATAAAAACATTTGAATAAGAAAGAACAAGCTTTAAAACCTTTATTTAGGACAGGAAATATGGAACGCAAACTCATATTGATAGCATATATGAATATAACTAAAATTTGTAAGAGCAACTCTAAAATAAAAGGAGMTCTCAAATGTTGGTGCTGTAGCAAGACAGTGTAATGTCTGGACTGGTACATTGTTGGACTTTGAGAAATTAGATCCRCAGGTATGAAAACGAGTTACTTACCCGAGGATTTTGATGCTGCACAATATGACTGTTCGGGTGCCCTGTGCACAGACACGTATTCCCCAAATTTGACGCCAGAGTAGTTAGTTTCCAGCAGACTCTCTAATGCTGCGGTGAGAGAAGGCAGGCATGTGCTAGCGCACCACATGATCTTAGTTTCTGACTGGCCAGCAGATCTTCATGTGCAACAGCAACCACACTAGCTGGGCCACAGAACAGATCCCTTTGATGCCTCTTCAGCAAGCTTTACAGTTCTCCTTTCTCACCTCCTAGAGATCTCGAAATACAATCCTCCAGTCACAAAATTACTACCACCAGTTCGACACAGTCTTGGACCCTCCTTGACCTTTGGAGTGTCTTGGAGCATCTTATTTTGGCAGAGATAYCTGCAGCTTCACTCTTGGTTTCTAATCCAGTTACAACGGAAAATTTTATTTAATATAGTCATCCAGAACAGATCAGGACATACTACATTAGTACATGAACTTTGTGTGTGCTTACTAACACATTGGTGCAGTGTGTGGTGGAGACCTCATTGGGTTTTCAGCCAAAGAATCAAGTGAAATTCCTCTGGAAGTGACTGTAGGCATAACACGCTAACTTCCCCAGAATTAAGTCTTAAATGAAAGCAAGACAGACRCTTAACTTTGACTAGCGACCACAAATTATTAAAAATAGTAGAGTCTTTTTTCCTTYCCAGTAGGAAAAGAGGACTTCTCAAAGCCTTTGGCAGATATCAAGTCTGACATTAACAGATATCCTCTTCAACAAAGCTTGTCATTCAGTGCAAATTGAGATTCATGTCAAGAAGAACTTTCTAGCCACAGCTGAATTCCTTTTAAAAGGACACTTATACAGAGGGGGTGGGGGTGAGGAAAATCAAGATCTTCTGTTGGAAGAGATCAGGAAAATTTCACCAAAAATAATAGTCTCATCCAAAAAAAAGTTGCTATTTAAACGTACTTCTTTTGGGTCCATCAGAGCAGCAGTTGGGTAAACTTTGGGTTGGCAGAACAACTGCTTCCCTAAACTTCCACTCCTGTGTTAAGACAGCAACAGTTTCAGCAGTCTTACCCAACATTATAAACCTAGAGATCCTCCACATCAATGACTGTCCAAAGCAGTACGCAAGCACTGGAACAAGGGAAAAAGTGAGGAGACAAGAGAGGAGAAGGAAGGGGAAAAAAAAAAAAAAAAAAAAGAGAGAGAGAGAAAGAGAGGACGGGGATATTTTTTTTTCTTTTTTAAAGGAAGTGCAGTTAGGACTTCGCAACCCCTATGCAGTAATGTAAGTGCTGGCTGGTATCTGAATGAGGATTCAGTCCATTACCAACCTCTAGAGGCAGCATGACAGAGCTCCAGAGTCCAAGGGAAATTCAGGACAAAAGCAAATCTGATCTGAGAGAAAGAGGCAAAGGAAAGAGAAAAGAATCACAGAAATGAGAAATTCAGACTTTTGACATAATTTCTTCCACTCTCTCCTACCTAGAACCAGTCAAAAATATGCATGGAGGCTGGGGAGAAAGGAAGGATAGAGGAAGAAAGGTACCAGATAAAAGTTTTTGAGCTGTGCTGAGTGATGTTTGGATTAACGTTTGGCTAATAAAAAAATAAACAAACTTTTTTTTTTTTGCACTTTTAAAAAGCCTTTTTAGGAAACCATTTAAATTGTGCTTTATTTTAACAAAACATCAAAAAGATACAAAATTAAATCTTAGAAGTGAGTCTCAAAGAATGAAAACYATGTTGTATGTTTAATTCAGAAATATCATCCATAATTGAGAAAAAAAGARCTTTTTTKTGTGTGTGTGATTGTCAGATCATTAGCAACTGAACTGCCTTGAGGCTGACAAAGGTTCAATACTTTTCATAAAGGCTTTACTGCAGCTCTGCTCCCAAACTTACAATGCTGAGATTAATAAAATTCTGTAAATTAGTGCTAATATTCCAGGAACATAAAGCTTTTTCACTGTGCCCTGTTACACAATACCCTTTACCCATAAAAGTACAGCTAGAGGAGGAAAGGGAGAGCATGCCACTGTACAAACAGTGTTCCACACTGGAGTCTTGAAGGAGAGGGCACAGTGACATAACCACGGTAACAAATATGAAAAATGTTCAAAGGATCCTGTGATCCCTGTGATTCTCCAATTCACTACACAGATACGACAGACCTTTTCCATCTTTTTCAGAAGATGATTCCTTACAAAAGRGTGGTTTTACTACATAATACTTTGGAGTCAGCCAGCATTTTGATGAAGATATACCTACATATTTTTTCTCCCAAGCGGGAAACTGATTATTTCAAAAGATTTTAACATTATAATAAACTTTAAATTGTATAATGTAAATTTTGTAAAGCATTTTTAAAAGAGGAAAATGAGTTATAAAGTACATTAGTTTAAAAATAAATCCCTTCCTATCTACTGTATCTGGCAGAGTAAATCCTTTTCTTGAATCATCCTGCTGTCAAAACTAGAAAGTTTTGGTGTCCTGCACGGCAGTAACCCTGCACGATCCCTCTGAGCCCTAATGACAGGCTTTTCCTTGCCTTGTCTGAGGYTTTGCTCTGATTTTATTCTGCACATAGCTTTGCTATGTCTCACTCTGGATGCTTTGCTCTGACCTTCAAGAGTCCACTTGTCCACACACTGTGCCCCCAGCTGAACTCTTCCTAGTTATATTCTCAAGCCCAAAGGAAACTCGTATGTTTTCACAGGTTTCCACCCAGCTAAAAACAGAAGTTTCCTTCTTGCAGCCCGACCACACCTTTGTAAACAGAACAAACATACAATAATGCAAGAACCTTAAAAAGCAAATAAAAATCCCCCACAACGAAAACCAACCTGCCGCRCGAACAAAGCAGTTACACTCTCTACCACAGTAAGCTACAYAAGAAWAAAAATAAAGGTATATATCCATTGAGAGAGGAGCAGAAAGCAGGCGAGGGCGCAGCACGGTGGGTGTGACGCACAGCGGCTGCTGGCGTGGGGAGGCAGAGGGCCCGGGGGCAGCACCGCAGGGCCGAGCGGGGCTACCGCGCACGAGGAGCCCGCGGCGAGGATCCGCGCGGCCCCGAGGAGCAGCAGGAGGAGCAGCACGCCTGTCCTGGCACTCCAGCAATTCACCCAGGAGATCAAACACGAAATCCTAATCTCCTGGCTCTTTTCAGTGAGAAAATAAAGCAGTTCCAGCAAATTGGATTTACTGTACTTAAGCAGTTGAGGGACTCGATTTCTTAGAAGTGTCTCGCAAGAGGACTATCTGAAAAGAAAGTAGGGGAGCTAAAGATGTGATCCGACTTCTTTACATCTCCAGATGATTTAGCTCTCGAGGGAGATTACAAAGCCAAGCAACTCACACTTTAAGTTTTATTCACAAGAGGATTCACCGATTTAGYTTCAAATCCTGTGCTCAGATCCGTCTGCTTCCCTTCCCGAGGAYGAGCCTTCCTCTGCCCTGTGTGTGATGGCAGAGCTGCAGCCCATACCCTCCCTCTACAGCCTCCATCCGCAGCACTACGGGCTCTGGCTGATGCAAACGGCCTCTCCGGGCTGTGACTACGCTGGCATTTACTGTGTTCACAAGGACGTTCCTRTCAGCCAGAGAGGAACTGCAGCGCATCTCACTGCCGGGTAGGGCAGAACACCAAGAACAGAGCATCTGGGCCTTGAAAGGAGAGCCTGTTACTGGAATAACAACCAGAGAAGTTAAATAAAGCTAATCCTAAGATTTGCTAAACCTAAAAAAAAATCCTTACTTACATTAATTCAGTATAAAACATGAACGTCCTACAGTTTAATTTGGATCTTATTTGTGCCATAAGCAGAATTCCAAAGGCAGAAGCATTTCCTTAGGTTCCCCCTTTCCACAAACACCTAAACAAGTCAGTGACTTGGGAAGAAACAGCAGAGGCAGATAAACACCCAAGAGCTATAAAAAGCTACCATAAGAAGAAGAAACTAAGAAATACATTTTGATACATTTGCTAAAATAAGAAATGAAATAAAATGAAATAAAATGAAATAAAATGAAATAAAATGAAATAAAATGAAATAAAATGAAATAAAATGAAATAAAATGAAATAAAATGAAATAAAATGAAATAAAATGAAATAAAATGAAATAAAATGAAATAAAATGAAATGTGCCAGTATGGACAAAGAGTCATATACCTGGAACTGACGACTAGAAAAATACCTTTAGGAAAATCCACACTGGCAAATATTATGCAATTCATTCCCATCATTTCATCAAAAAAATCACAGTAGAAGAAGAATAAAACAAAAATCTAAAGCATTTTACATTGAGGTTTTCAYCTGTGCTTTGCTTTTTCAGTAGMATTTTCTTAAAAAAA
>PTEX01000053.1:1459080-1491227 GCA_003342815.1 Eudromia elegans | reverse complement strand
TTTTTTGCTAAAGGATTTTGCTTTTATAACATCAATGAGTCACTCTCCAGGTGATGAGTCATTACCCAGGAGATTGATGGAATCTCTCTGGTAATCACGCATCGATTTTAACACTTCAGCTACAGCAGCTCTAGTCAAAGTTTTAAGGTGGCAGATCAGCACAGAAAGTTTGCCACAGGTCATGGTGTATAAGGTAAAAGAGAGATCAAGAATCCCTCTACGTGAGGAAGTCTGCTTCAACCATGATGAAGAGCTTCAACGTGAGGCTCTTGTGGACAAGCTGCTTGAGAYACTGCCTGGTCACTGCTCTGACTGAGCTGACTGGACACCAAGGGACAGCCAACACCCCCGTGCAGGAGGTGAGCGGAGGAAGAAGTGGAAGGACAAGAACAGCAGAGCCAAGAGCACTGCCCTAGTGCTCAACTGCACTAAATCCATTGCACAACCAGGCTTGGTGGTGTGGGGTTTTTTCCCCTCAATTAGTGTAATCAATCACCTCAGGCAAACAATATACTGTTTACTGGGCCAGTGAGCAGCAGTACAGACTCCAGGATTAACTCAGCCTTTAAGAGGCAAAACGGGTCACAGGCACTTCTGCAAGGCCTCCYAGCTCCCAAACCATGGCTATAAACATTCCCATAACTGTTTACGCGTAACACTGCAAACATCTTCCMAGCCACTTTTGTCCTTGGCTTGGCAAACCTGGGAAGGAAGCGGAGCACAATACCAAGTCCCCTCCGTGCAACCGCGAGAGCAGACGTTTCTGCAGAAAGCAGACGAGGGCCAGAGAGGCCTCGCCTCTCCTCTCCTCTCCGCTCCGCTCCTCTCCTCACCACATGGTCGACATGCCCACCCACCTCGGCCATCGCTCCACCTGCAGATGCTGCGCCCGGGGCGGCAGAGCAAGCCGTCCCCGATTGGCTGGGCTGTGCGGATGGGTCGCGCTGGCAATCCAGCCGCCACRTGCGGCTGCACTTGGCTAACCTGATCTGCCATTGGGTGTCTGCCAGCAAAGCGACACGTCCAGGCCCCAGACGGCTGGGCATGTCATTAAGAAATCCAATTCAGTTAAGACACACACACAAAAAAAACCCACATTTTGTGAGTAACTAATATGAGAAATTTTCAATTTCTGTAAGATCTGTAATACRGCTTCTGACTCCATTTAAACCTGTGTTCAGGCTTGAACAGAGGTTCAGGCTTGTGAGACACAGTTAATATTACTGAGCACTGTAGTGTGTTAAGTTTTCCATTGCAGCTGGAAGATAAAAGTGATTTCTGACTAAGCTGTTTCCATCCCATGCCCATATTGATCCCATACCTCACATCAAACCACCTTTACAAATGTCAATATCGAAAAGTTGCTCTGATAATGATCTGATGGGTACGCTGAAGGCCTTGCAGATTCCACGGGTGTTTCTGGATTACCAGCTCAGCAACAGTAACAACCTATACTGCCAAGAAAGTCAGATCTCTATTTCCCTAGGGTTTCTTTGGAGGCAAGCCTTAAAATAGATCCAGATTTCTGGATCTATTTTATATAGATCCAGACCCATATATCTATTGTGAGYATATGTAAAACATTATTCTCTGGGCTGCATGAGAAAGACTATTCTGGAAACACCAAGTACACATCRACATCAAATCTGAAGCAAGAGAACTTGCTACCCTAGCAGAGACAGCAAGTGGAATCAAATAGCATCATTAAAAAGAAAATAGAGAATGTTTATTTATAATATTTTCCATTACACAGTAAATGATCCCAAATCAGATCTCAAAGCATTTTACAGACATCAATGTAAAATGCCTCAACAGTGATATTACAATCAGCAGAATTACAATCCCAAGCTTGTTCTTAGCTGTTAGGGAAAAAAAAAAAAAAAATCAAAAAAAAAGAAGAGATTACAGCATACATTCGCAGCTTTAATACACCACTGAAGGTAGGGGAGCATAACACTGAGACACAGAATGCCATAAATACTGTTCTAAAACATCTGGATCATAAAAAGCAGTTGGCCAAAACTCATGACTCACTTCAGACTCATTAGTGATACAGCATGGTCTGCCAAAGCAGAGCTTCATCCTTTGTCAGAAAAATCAGAAACCAGCCACAATAAAAAACAAGACACAGAAAAAGAACAAGTCTGAAAGAATGATTAAAMGATGTTAATTGTGACTGGTGTTCCCTGTTGGAAATCTGCTAGGAATATTCCTTCCCATCTCTCTGCAGAAAAGAAAGCAGGGGCTCTGACTCAGCTTAGGAAGAGTTCATTAACATGCACATTATGTTCAAACCACTACTGCAAAATTATATTTCTATCTCCAAACCTCAAGCGACTGAAGCCCAGTTCCTGGCCGCAGTCACGTAAGACTTCTGACAAGAAGCTATACAACAACGTACTGTCAAGGTACCACAGAGACCGCTCCAGAATTGCAGCCATTGCATAAACAAGGCAGCAGCAGCAAACAAAACTGAAAGCCAGAGACCAAGACCTTAAAAACAGTCTGATCGAGCATACAGCTTGACTGAAAATTAAGATAGGGACCAAATGTTGAAGTTTTCCAGCTTTTCCAAAGCGRGTATAAGCTAAGGTCATAACTCCTCCCAAAATAACCAAGCTGGCCAAGGAAGTACAAGTTATTAGCTATAGCAGTCACTTCAGAGGAGTCCTCTAGAAAAGGTGCCTCAAGAGTTTACAAGCAAACCCCTCCCCTGCCAAAAAAGCACCAGAACAACAACAACAAAACACTAAGACTCAGAAAAAAATGTTTTTTGTTTTCTGTTGACCCTGCAACAGGCATAAATAGGACACCACTGCAATAGGCATAAATGGAGGGATTTTCACACAAAGGTGAAACATTTAGTTTTGAGCACTGGCAATAAAATGATCTAACAGAAGATAGAGGGGGGAAAAACACTTTGTTTACCAGCCAAAGTTTCTTTTTACTTCACAGAAATAAACCCTTCYGGGTGGTGTCTCTCTGAAACACTTACTAGGCACTGGGAACCTAAGTATCCTTAAGCCATCTTTATATGTTTTTTTACATTCTTCTCATTCTGGATTATTTCAAAGGTCACAAATGACTTCTGTTTTACTTCAGGGCTCAGACACATCACTCCAGGTCTAAGGTAAAATAACTTATCTTGTATTTGTTGCAAACTGAATGAACCATACAGTTCAAGCAGATGTACATTATAGCAGACCCACGACAAGTAATCACTGCACAGCGAGCCATTCACTCTCTGGGTCTCTAAACACAACCAGAGAGTCCATCTGCACAAGAGCAGTATCTCCTCAACCCCCTGGGGGGTCGGAGAGGATGAACCACTTCTAGATTGGAAAATACTCAAATATTTATCATCCTAGAAGCCACATACACGATTGTGGCTTCCTGTGGTTTAGCCTCTTAGCTTAAGTTTCTTAAGCTTCTTTCTTAAGAAAGGCAAGCAGCAAACTGTTTCATCAGCTTCAATATTTTTAGGACTGCCACATGAAGGTCTACTGTGTCTGAATGCCACACAAATAAAACAGAAGTTTTACAAAGGAATAAGTATTTCTTTGTCTTCTCCTACTTCTCTGCCTCCCTAACATTTTCAAGAGTGTTCAGAAATCAAGTTGCTTCCAGAAATGTGTTTTTTTTCTCCTTTTAAAGGGTAGCCTTAAAGTTGGAAGTAATAACATTTGAAGAATATTTTAGAAAAAAATATTTTACAGATATTTATTTAGAAAATATCTTACAGAATAACTGTAGGTTTTTTTTGCAGCTCTGATATAACTTATAGAAAACTTATTTAGATCTTTAAATATTTCAGAGCTGCAAAAAAATCCTAGTTATTCTGTCCTACCTACTCTACTGCAGCTTTCAGGATAGCTGTTTTGGAATATAAAACTTGTCAGAACGGAAAAAAAAGCAGAAATAATGAATTTGCTTAAGAAGTTTGACTCATATCCACAGGACTAGAATTTCTTCATATTGTATTGTTAAATAAGTTAAATAATACTGTTCTAACAAAATTTCTCCATTACACTAACTTACAACTGGTCCTGCAGTTCCACAATGATATACTCCAGCTGTTCCTTCTCCATTTTATGAGCTAGATCCATATCTTCAATTCTTTGTAACAACAGTTTATTCTGTGAGACAGATTCAGACAGCTGATTTTCTCGAAGTCGCACCAATTCTTCCAGGTAACCCTAGAAATAAAACATGTCAAAAAGCTTTAAGGGGCACTGTCAGAAAAAAAGCTTTCATTAGATCTGTTCATGTTTTCTGGCTTAGGATGCACACAGTTCTTTTTTTTTAAATGAACTAGCAAATTGACTTAAGACCAGCACTGTGTTTTTTAACAGGCACTGAGAACATCATGTTCTTATTACTCGGTCATCCATATTCGAGAGGAGAAATGGATTAATTAGCGAAACACTGAGACAGGAGTGGCACCAGCATGAAACCCATTGTTAGAGGCTTTCCAAGTCAGAAAGGCTCAGACTTCARAAATAATCAACCAAAAACAGTTACTGGCACAAGAAAAGACAGAACTCTTATTTTGTATCACATGCTGGATGTTACTGGATTGCTTAAGAAGGGTAAGAAACCAATGAATCATTACTGTTAATGAAAAAGATCCAGTATTACCACCTAAAAACAGTTTCTTGAAAACTCCTTCTCCGAAAAGGGAGTTGCAGTACCAAATTAAAATGATAAAGAACTTATTTACTGAAATGAAGATTCATATGCAGTCAAGCATCAAGTTGGAGAAATGCTGAAGGTTACTTCTTTATCTCACATGTATAACTGGCATGTGCACTTGTGCCATCTTTCTTCTCCAGATGATATTACAAAAGATATCGGGCAGCCCTTATCACATGGCAAAGACTTTCGTCATTTAGAAAAGTGCATAACGKGAGCATTTAACAGCAGCTGTGATGGTATGTGATGTATTTCTCAGAATAAACATTGAGTTACAGTACGGAGAAGCTATTTCCTTGTTTTCTTTCAGCAGAGGCCCAGCATGTTAGATGCTAGGATCTTCCTATTAATATCTTCTTAGATAGATACAATAAGTGTGTATTCTGCAAAATTCTGAGCAGTCATTGAAGCTTTCAAAAAATGTTTAACACTTTTTAAAGCATATAAGGGTGCCAATATTTGTTAAACRTGTTATTAATAAAGAAACAAGTAGCTTATACAAAGCCACAAAGCAGACATAATCCTGCTGAATAAGCAGCCAGATTTCACATTAGTTGGTCAGGGAAATGCTAGTAACATAATTCATTGCCACAAAGATGATAAACTGACCAGTGCATTTGTCATATGAGGAGGTGCTGAAAGCTATGACTATTCAGCCTAGACAAGAGAAGGCTCAGGGAGACCTTATCAACCTGCATAAATACCTAACAGAAGAGTGTAAAGTCGACGACAGATCCTTCTCAGTGGTACCCAGTAAAAAGATGAGACACAATGGGCACAAAAAAGGAAAACTGGGATACTGGAAGGTCTGTTGTAAGAGAAACCTCTTTACTGTGAGGGTGGTCAAGCACCAGAATAAGCAGCCAGGGAGGGTGTGGGGTCTCCATCYCTGAAGATATTTAGAACCCAAGTGGACATGGTCCAGAGCAACCTTGTCTAGTTTGCCTTGGTTTGAGCAAGGAGGTTGGACTAGATGAATCCCACAATAATTCTTTGTTTTTATGCTAACACATAGTTCTGTTCCCACTGGATATATTTACATCTGATGAGAACTGATTTTGGTATTAGTAAAAACTGCGAGGAGTTTTGAGAGCTTCTCAGCAAACCTAGTTCAGTCCAGTCAAGCATTACCAAGATCTTGGCTGTTAACACACTGCTTAGAGCTCCAAGTAGTGCTTTGAAAGAACTAAATGACATGTTACAGCAGATGTAGATTTCCTGTCTCTCAGAAGTGTCAAATAAACACATTATAAAAAAAATGTGCAACATCAGTAACAGAATATTATGARAACACCTGTATCTGTAGTGACATGGGAGATGTTTGTCACTACAGAAAGCAGTTCCACTACAAACACTACATAAAAAGTATCACAGAATCACATAGTTTAGGAGTTTACTACATCAAAAATGAACAGCATATACCATTCCAAAATAAGGAAGGAAAAACTTCCACAAAACGAGCGAGTAAACTATGATTCATTAATCTGGCCAAGACACAACTTGGAAATGGCAATTTGGAAAAGAATCTCCTCCTGTTTCCTGGGTGACATGGAGGGTGCGAGAAGGAACTGACTGTTCATCTTGTTTTTTTTTTAATAGAAGTAGGCGCAATGAAATGAAGCCAACAGGAACCAGCTTCAGAAGAAAGAAAAAGAGCTAGTTCTTCACACAACAGATGGTAAATACGCAGAACACACTTGGCCAAAAAAAAATCATTTGGACGCTAAAAATTTACATGRGTTCAGGCGATACTAGACAAGTTTTTGGAAGAGATTCATTGCAGTTTACTAAACTGACAAACCCCAATGAGCCTCAGAAGTCCCTGAGCTGATAYGGGGTGGCCAGGAGAGTACTGGAAGAAAAATATTGCAGGCAMATTTGCTCTATTTTTATTCCTACCTGGAAATCTGTTTTTGGCAAAGACACAAGATCAGCAGGCTCTAGGATAGATGGATTCTTAATGGATCCAGGTCTGAACTTGTATAGCACTRGAGATCCAATAGGAGCAGTTACAGACTTTACCTTACTACAAGAACAGGAGATTCCATTCCACCATTCAGACAACTAGCAGAAGACACAGATGCCCTGGATTTCACCTGATATCCAGTCACTTGACATATTATAACCCTGGCAAACATCATTCACCTGTAGTATTAATGACTAACTTTGAAGGCATAAAAGAAATTTATGTTTGTGTGTGCACAGAGTAAATGACAACTAGGGAAAAGATGAATGTATCAGACTAAAAATATTCTTTTGTGGGAGGAGTCAGAGGAGTGGGGGCAGGTGAGGATGGGTCACAAACATCTAGTTCTCCGATACAYGTCAGAAAGTCTCTTGTGTTTGAAATAAAATGTTCTCCTCCTGAAGAATTGGCACCTACTGCACCAAATGCATCTCAACTGTTTACAATTTCACGACAATTTTACATAATTTATTGCCTGGAAGAGGGCCCTGAAAAGCAAAGGAAGAGGGCCCTGAAAAGCAAAGGAGAGAAGCAGTCAAGAAAGAAGCTCTACCTCTTAATCCATCTTTAACCTTTAATAGCCTTTTATTTAAGTTATGCCAGAAAGATCATTGCCAAAGTGAATTAAAAACAAACATTACAGGCAGGTCCTAAATGAAAATGGACAATGGAATATTTTCTATCTGATGGAAGAAAATGCCATTTTGCTGTTGCAATTCTGGACTAGAAATTCTAAAGGAGGATAATTAAGAGGATAGCAAGTAATGCCAGAGCTATGATTAAGGCGGCTCATCTCAGTAATAAACTAAGAAGATAGTTTTGCTTTTGATTCCTACGCAGATTTTCTGATTATTTTTGTCTAAAAGTAATTTAAATTAYGTTAAATGTTGACATCAGTATCACCATAAAAGCCTTTCATTGGGAGTTACCTACATCCAACTTCCATAGGGAGCCTCTAACGAAGAAGAAATCCCTGTGGACAGTCAAGTGCACTTCAAACTAAAAACCTTCCAAGATTCTTCCCTTGAGATGGGAAGGAACAAGAGCTTCTACATGACATTACGGAACCTGACATCTGCATTATTATTTTTCAACCTCTGCTTAAATGGGTACACCACCATTTGGTTAAGTTTCTAGCAAATCTATCATCTCTAAATTTAAAGGAACATGAACAAAACTCTGTATTTATTACAGTCCATCTATAAAATCCTAATGCCTCAGTCAGTCACAGGTGAATCTGAAGCACGAGGCTTACTTCGGCTCTGTCGCTGCGACACAAAACTGATCTTTTACCTTCTGTTCCAACGCAAGCCGATACTTCTGTTCTACCCTTTTGCATTTGTTGTACCAACTGTTTTCATCCATGATGAAAGGAGGACCRATGTTCTCTGGTGTGCTGCCTTCACTGCCACTACTGCCCAGCGTCCTTAGCTCTTCTTCATCGCTGCTGATGCTGTCGGAACTGAGAGACCGTGTTTATAAGCCAAATAAAAAGCTGCATAGTTCAAAGATGTAAAATTCCCCTTGAAATTAACATGCAAACTATTCCTTAAGATATCAAAAGCTCTGTAAAMCAGCAAGAATTGGAATGCTGGTTAGAATAAACTGCCAAATACAACTTATAGTTCAAGCATTTAATTGTATAGCAACCTAACAGTGAAAAAAGATGTGTTTTTATCTGTGGTATAAAGGGTAGAAGAACAGACAACTGTACGCTGGGGATAGCTTTGTGACTATGAAGGGTCAATGCACTACAGTCAGCTATCTAAGGAAGTGGTGACTAAATCTTTCCTTCATGAATTCAGGACAAACATTAATGCCTGAAAATAAATTGTGTTTGTTTCTAAAAAGGCAGAACAATAAAAAGCGGATATTATTATATTAAATCATGAAGGAATTTTCATGAGAATTTATGCATGATTTTAGCAAAGACCATGTACCTACTGTTTCACAGAAYATAAATATGTCCCTAGATAGCATGCAGACTCACTATTAAAAATCTCCATAACTTTCCAAATCAATTCCATAAAGCTCAGACACTCTCAAAGCCTCATTTGAAATATTCCTTTACAGCTGTGCTTTCCCCTACAATAACATCATTCACTAGTTTTTAAACACTGAGATGCCTGCTGCTGCATGATTCTCCTAGCAGTATTTATAATTTACCAAATAATTTGTTAGAGAAGAACCAAAGAAAATCTCTACTCCATACGTGTATGTTGGAAGTGGGTTTTTTCCTTCATGCACCCAATGTGTTGGCCTGCACTTATAAGGTCAGAGAGCAGCTCAACGATTTAAGCCTAAGAAATCCAATTCATTTTAAAGAATGAACCAGTGATTCTGTTCTTTAGCTACCTTTTAGTGGCTACTTTTAGTAGGTAGACACTAAGCACTAAGCTAAGCTAAGGACTAAGATGATGGTCCTCTGAAATTTCTGTTCTATATCACAGTGCTACAGAGAGACAAATTTTCATTGCAATTTTGGACTCCACTTCTTTCAGAACAAATTCTGTGACTGACATAATGTAAATAGTTCTGAAGTGATGTGGTTCTACCTCACTGAGCCAGGTAGTTTGTCACAAGCTAATCACTGGCAACTCCAGAGAGTAGGTGGCACGTTCAGCTGTACACCTTCAAGACTTCTCCTAACACCAAATGCTTTCCCTGACGTCACAAGCCTGGCAACAGAATGTATCCCTTTAACTTCCATGTTTTTTGAAGAAATGTAATTGCTAAATGTAGAGGATGGGCATCCTTTCTATTATCAATCATGACCAACCACAGAAGTAAAATGCAGCTGAAAGGTCAGATTACATACAGAATTCTTATGATTATCTATTACGTGCTAACTGCTCATTCTGCTCATCTGTCACATACAAGGGCATGCACAAAATTCACAGGAAACTAAAAATTTATTGGCTGTTGAACTGCAGATTCTAACAAAAGTTAGCATTAGGATTACATTTTGATGAGTTATCCGATAACTCTGTTATTGTGAAACAGCAAAAGGTAGTGAAGTATACTGATTTGTATTTAGAAGGAGATAATATCATTTTGGATGTCAAATGAATGATTAGAGACTCAGTATAAAGCAAAACCTTGAAACTGAAATAAAAGAAACAGTTTAAAGATTAAAAAGTACCTTTGGGTGAATTTCAGATAGGGCGTATAATCTATGACAGCTGGAAAGTTGCCATCCAATCCTTCACCTTTCAAACAAAAACTGAAAAAACAGAGAAACAATAATAAGATTCTATCAAGGAAACAAAAAGACAATGATAGTTGAATCTCACCAATATGAAATTTTATTTTTCTTATTAAAAAAGTTAAGAAATGACTTCTATATTTAACAATAAAATTCTACCCAGCTGAGTTAGATTGTTTAATATTAAATGAAAGTCACTGCTCACTTTATAGGATTAAAAAATCCCAACAAACAGAAATGCCATATATAATGGGTATAAATAGGGATAATTAATGCAAACTTCAATTTTTAAGTATTTGCTTTTACTCTGAAAACACAGATGGACTGCAAGAAAATAGGAGAAGAAGGTTAGCTCAAGCAAGAAAATCGAGAAAGAGTAGAGCAGTGGATGAGCTGGGAAATGTTAGGGAATACTAAGATCACCTAGAATGAATTGCTTGCAGAGTGCTTATGGAACCATTTCCCCAGAATTTTATTTATTTATTTAAAATATTTCAGACTCTTTTTMTTTTCAGATACTTTCTAGTGTTGGGCTGCAGGAAAATGCTAAACATTTCAGGAACTAACATTTACAGAATGCTCTTAAATGGTTGTAGCTTTATACAGCTGTCACCTAGGCTGTGTTCCTTTTGCACTGAATATAAAAGATTAATCACGCTTAACTATCACATAAGTGACAAAATTAATTATGCTTCTACATGGCCCAAATTCCTCGCTCTCCCTCTCTCTAGCAGAAAAAAAAATTCTGATAAATCATAGCTCGCTAAGTTAACTGTGAAGTGCCACYTTCGCAGTCACTTAAGTGGTATCCAAGAAAAACAGCTGAAAGGCATTTTTTCAAGAAAAAAATGCACAATTATTTTCAGTAAATAAATATTCAACATTACTGTGAGGAGAAAAAAAAGACAGAGAGAGAGAGAGAGAGACTTTATTACCAGCTTTCCCCTATAAATTGCATTTATAGTTCCACACAGATAAACCAATCAACATTTAGGAAAAACCATTAGAACTCAAGATAGCATCGCAAATACGGAGTGCAATGAAAGACTACATCTTCTCCACCATTCAAACCACAACACAATAAATTACATGTGGCATAATTAAAATGCTCCTGTAGGGCTATGCTGCTGTTTTGCCAGGAAATTTTCTAGGCTCTTAAGGGTCCCACTGACAAAAACTTAAAACGTCTCAAAGGAGGACCAGCTATTACTGTGAATACTATTAAGAGTTAAGAGATGCTTATAAATACGCTCATAATAGAAATCATAGGAGAAAGAAAGAAAGAGCAAGCACAAGCACAACAGGAGGATTAGAACCACTAGCTAAGCTCTCTTACAGAAAGTTGCATTACTGAGGCTCAGAGGAGACTCACACAGTTGGTGTGTATGGTAGGATTCCCAGACTGCACACCCAGTCTCGTTAGGCTGCTTCTTCATGTATAGTTAAACTTCTTCTAGGTATAGTGCTAATCTGCAAGCAGTTTAATTTCACACGGTGTAAAGCTTCGATTAATAAAATCTGACAAGATTTGAATTTGCTGCAATCAAGGGTAGCTCTCATCATTTCTGCTCCTCTAGGACATATATTAAGGATGCAGATAAGCCAATCTAATAGCTAAATGCTGGCAAAATAAGCTAACCAGCCTTTTAGACCTCTTCATCTGCACTCTAATCTTTACAGCTTGCTTTTCAGACTCAGAACCCAGATTTATTATTGCTATCTCAGATACACCTGCATTTTCATTACCTTAAATAKGCAAGCATTAATTGTGTAGCAAAACACACCCAAGTCTAGCCACAGATTTCAAAGGTGAATTAATCTGACAATACTTTGCAACTGCAGTCACTTATAACATGCATTAAATATATTTTAGTTAGTTCTTTTAAAAATCTAGACTGCTAAAGTTAAGAGATACCTATACCTTCTACATATGAAATTATAATGCTGCTGTGCTGGGTACTAGACACAACAGACTTTTCCTTAAAATTTGAAAATAATTTTAAAAGATTCAAATATCTCTAAGTTTCACTAAATATTTTCTTTGATAAAGCTTTGGATAGTCTTTCTCTCATGTATCAAATTCTTGAAAACARTGTAATAATCCAGCTATATAAACTACCACACAACTTCTAAGAGCTATTCAAGACCAGTGATGCCCCTCCCAAGCTACATCGGTTTTGTCTCCCAAACYATCAGGATAAGCTAGTAGCAGTTTCCATAACACATCTGCTTGAGCATCTTGTTAGGAAGTAGGCAAAGTCAATACCTGAAATCAATTGCATTGAGGCCCAACAGCATACCAGCAAGCATATTTGCTTCTTCCCCAAGCACGATTGCTCCATCTTCGTAAAATCTCCTTCAAGCAAAACAGACAAAAACAACCCCAAATTTAGGACAAAATGTTGTTAATTGAACTATGTAATACTTTTTTTTTTTCATAACTAACAGAAAACTGAGAAATCCAGGTCACATAAAAACAGCCCATGCTGAACCCTGAGGGAATTCATATTTTATTTCAGATAAAGTAAACATATAGACTACATATCACAAAATGCAGAATAAACACCCAGAAAAACAACAACAACAAAAAATTTTTATAAGATTAGCCCTAAGAAATAGTAGAAAAAGATGGACAAAATGCAAACAAATAGCTGAAGATATCATATATTCACTGCTGAAAGGAAGAATCTGTAAAGTGAGCGGTGTATATTCAAATAATTACACAATAATAATAAAACTCAATTTTACATGAACCTCTTTTCAGATTCAGCATTCACTCTGATGTTCAGTAGCTGATTACTTTTTTCAAAGTATTTTTCACAAATTTCTCTTATTACAAATTAGCTGAATTCCAGATAGTGTACTTGTAGAGTACTGCATGCTGAAAAGCAGTCTAAAATGGTTGCATTTTCTTACCTCGTCATCTCAGGATTTTAAAYTAAACTCAACTAAAGGAGTGTCTTTAACACATTCTTTTGTTTGTAAAAGATCCATTGGTCAACACTTTTAAAAACTTAGCACGCTGATCTCAAATCCTTACATAGGAATTTAATGATCAATACCACCACTTTATTTTTCCATTTAATTGATTCTAATCAAACTATTGATAAGAACATTAAGTACAAATACAATCAGAGTTAAAGAAAAAAAAAAGGTTAGGACACTATAACATAAGTGAAATGATATAAATTCATTATACAGAATAAACTTATTTAGAACAAAAGAAATAACCTCTGAAAAAAGAGGAGTAACTTTGCACGTGTGCCTGCGTATCACATACTACACCACGCAGACTGCAACTCCCTCTGTCTACAGGCCATTCTAAGTCCTTTCTTGTGCATCTCATTCAGAGATGATTGATGCAGATGTCTTAGCCCTCTTTTCTAATTGTGTCATTTGGACACCAGCTGTATCCAGACCTTGCTGCTGGACCAATGCAGAGTATTGGGACAGCTCAGAGCTCAYCTAAGAATCAGAACTGCAGTGGCCACACCACTGCATCAATTAATAGACCTCAATAAAAGTAAATTTATACTCACAAACAAAACTACAGGATGTCAAAAAAAAGATTGGTGTCCCTGAAGACTTTATTCTTCCTGCTACAGGAGCCTGGTCATGGATTAAATCAGGACATCTACATAATATAACACAGATTATCTGTGAGAGATCCAAAGCRCTCATTTTTTTGGGTGTAGTTTACTTGTTTTGAGAAAAAGAGAGAATGAAGGTGGGCAAATGCACAGAAGTTGGTACTTTCTGGGATCACAAGTATCCCAAGAAGATAAAATTTAGAAACTGAATAGGTTCCCAAAACTTCACGTAAGCATGGTTGTTTCCACCACTGGATCCTACGCATAGTGAGGATATGAATTCATAAATAAGGGCAAGCAAGGCATTGGGTCTCTTTAGTAAAGCAGCAAACAACTTTCAATTCCTGTTCTAGAAGTCTTGGCAKCAGCAGAAGCAGAAATATACCTCAACAGGCCCGTGCATCACAGCACGGCAGAGCACCACAGCCAGGGAGAGGTCGCTTAGAGAAAGCGAGCTGTAAAGACCACCTATACAGTCTACATATTAGTTCAAGCAGTYGCCAGCTTCCTGCTGACAATCCATTGTTCAGCCAAACAAAGGGAGAAAGGCTGTCCCACCAAAAGCCCAGCCCTTTGGAGAGCAGCATCCAACCGCTGACGGGTACCGAAGCGCCTTGGCGAGGGCTGAGCTGGCGGCTGGGCAAGCATCCAGAGCAGAGACATTTTGGGGCACAGCTCCAAAGGCTGCTTGGACTCCACTGCAAGGCACACTGTCAGAAGCCCTATTTYTGCAGTTGCATAACAGACATCCATTTCCTGCATGGAAGCAACATGTCCAAGCCCTCGGGCATTCACAGTAAAAACAAGAGATTAAGGAGACTTCCTAGCGGGCTGCTCTGGGAAGAGAGATTAAAGAGCCCTGGCACTGAAACTAGGAAATACTGACCCAGCTCTCCACCCCTTGACTTCAAAAAGCTATCGGGAAGCTACACTGGCCTATATCAGAGACCAAGGAGGGAGCAAGATGGACTAAGGTTTGGGTCGTGATCTGGAAATGATGCACCCTGAACAAGCAGATTACATAACTTTTCACTGACAGTTATAAAACTCTGCCAGGTACCATTCTGCACTGATGTCCAGCATAGCTTGTAAATGGGAAATGATCACAAAAAAAGGTGAAATAAAATGCTGAACTGCAAGTGCTAGCCCACCAGTGTCCATGTTTCTTAAAGGACCTACAGCAGCCTTGGAAACCTCACAGACCTCCTCTGAGTGCCAYGCAGCTGGCATCACAGGGCTGCTTTAACATGTTAAAGCTTGTGCTGATCAGTTCAATAGAAAAATAATTATGACCTTACCTTTAATCCAACCCCCTGCTAAGTGTTCTGGTAATATGCAAATCCAGCATCAATAATTGTACTGCCTCATTAAAGGACTGGGCTTAAGATCAGGCACTTAAGCAAGAAAGCCAGGTCTAAAAGATGCTAACACTACAGTAAATGGATTGTAAGTATCATATATATACACACATTTGTAATATAYATATATATTATTAAATCCACACAAAGCACAACATATAATTTAAAATGATAGAATCATCAAAGCATCATGAAAAAGCAGATCACTTATYGGGCATCTGAAACCCCTCGTGGAAAAAGTATGTGTCCATTGTTCCTAGTAGATTTGTAATCCACACTAGCATGATCTGAAAGTGTTTAATTAATTTTATTAGATGTAATTTAGATATTACTTTAAAACAAAGTAAACATTGCACCCATTATGTTTGGAATACAAGAAAGTTTAAAGCTGTTGCACTGAAAGAATGGTCAAATATTTGAAATATTAACATGTTCAAATAAGTGAATTTGAAACTGCTAATAAGAAAAATACCACTTTTATCCACTAAGAACCAATCTAAAATTCCAAACAGGTAGAAAGAATCTACTACTTAACTAAATTGCTTGAGACTCTGTTCTTCCTCCTCATCTCCCTCTCAAAAACCCAAATAACTCTTCTGTTTGAAATAACTTGAAAAAAAATCTTTAACAGAAATAACTTCTTTGCTTTACGAGCTTCTTGTTTATTGTAAGTGCAAGCAGATCTTGGTAAAACAAAACAGACAAGCCTGGGAGCTTAACCAAAATGGGAAGTTTACCTAGCTGTGTCTCAAAGTCATCTTAATATTGGGGAAATGCATTGAGATCTGTGGACAAATAGCTCTACAAATAGAAATAATATCCCAAACAGCAGAAGTCATTACAGAGAAAATCCTTATTGTTTAAATATTCCACTTAGGACATCTAAATCTTTTGCAGTTCAATATAAGGTACCACGACAAGTTACAGCTGTAGCCTCAGTCTTTATTTAGATGACTTCATCACAGATCCATAAGTTGCCTTTGTTCTATGTTAAAGCATCACATAATAAACAACATGTTCTGTAGAAGCAGTCCAAAACTGCAAAGATATTTTCTGTCACAATGTATATTCATGTCTATAACAGTTTCATACATCAGAGGGAACAAAAACAATGCTGCACATTTTACAGATTATGATTCCGAATTCTTGCCATGCCTGATCACAAACTCTGTTCTGCGTGTCTCTGGCTTCTTGGAATCCTCTTACTTTCTGCTTCAGGAAAAGTTCCCATCATTCCCTAAAAATGATTTTTTTTTCTGAGTCTCTACCACTTTTTACCAACAATACTTAATTTTGAAAGGAAAATTATATGTTCTATCCACATAAGGCTACACTGTTCAAAATTAGTCCCTTCTTTAGAAAGATTATGTTCTCTTCTAACCTTTCAAGAATTCCAGACAAATTTCCATCTGTGTTAACATCTGATCAATTAACATTAACCCCCAGATATCTTTTACTAATTTACATCTCTTTTACTAGTTATATTAGTCTTGCATAATTCAAGTGAAATTCAAGTGAAAATCCCAAATCTAAGTCTCCTACTAAAGTAGCATTTGCTAAAATTTTGTATAAATACAAGTCATAGAGACCTGGTTGTTTTGAAGTCTCTCAGAGCTGTAGAAATGTATTCAGACAAATGTTTTTCCATAAGTGCTACTCTGATCCAGGCTCGACCCTGAAAGAAAAAGCAGATATCAAATATTTTCAATTTTTTATAGGATGGAACACTCTTAACTTGACATCTGACAATGAATAAAATTGATCTATCTGGATGAGATTAACTACCAAATAACCACTAAGCAGAAATTATTAGAGAGATATAATTTATTATAGAAATAATGAGATTACTGTTTTCTTWAAAATATATTTTATAGCTAAATTACATTCCAAAATTTGGAGAAACACAAAGCAACGTTTTTGTTTTAATTACACTCTCCAGACTTTAAAGAATCTCAAGTACACAAGTGCTTGCAGAGCAGGACAGAATTTTTTTTATTTCAAAGACAATGGTATTAGGGCAAATCCTGTACAAACAGCTGTAACAGTGATTTAGGTTAAAAATTAATTCAATGCATCCATTCGTTTATCAATTAAAAAAAAATAATTAAAAGACTACCTATAACTCAGCCATGCATTTTGAGTAAATATTCCACAGCCTTAAATTTTTCTCAGCAGGGATGTCATGATAGAAGGGAAGCATCATTTATAGAAATGGAAGCAAATCCAAGAGCCTTGACACTTGCAGTCCAAAATCAAAATTTTATTCAAACACGTCCTATAATAACAGTAATAACTTTAAAAGATAACCTTTAGGAACGTATGTTTGCACTATGCATATACCCGACAGGTCTAGTGTACAGGATTATAATTTAAAAGCAGGAGGCACTTCAAATGTCTGCCATAAGCATAACTGTCATTTTTAAGGACGCCAGAAACATCTGTGATAACCTGTTCTGCAAGAACTAGCATATTTGTTTACTATTTCACATGGAAATGCCCACTGAGGAAAAGGAAACTTGAAATTATTTGTACGAATAATGTACAAAATAATTTTACATCTTATTATTTACTAAATTTAAATACAACTGTGAAAATCTGAGAACTCTGAAATACATTAGATTTAAAGATAAACAATACATTTATCAGATTCCCAAATATGAATCTCTGCAGAGACTATTAGGTAAGTTCTCCAAATTATCTGAATGCAAGCAAGAAGGAAAGCTGTATGACTTAAATATCAGTTCAATAATCCAGTAAACACAGTGTTAGGAATAGCATAAAATATCCTGAATAGGAAAAAAAAAAACAGTCAATAGTTTTTGGCCATGGAGTTTTCTACTGTCTCAAAACGTTCACAGACATCATGGCTGCAGATACATTTATGCATAATAGCTCTATATAAAATAAGTAAGGAGCAACAGCTGACAAGGCAAATGGGCTGTTCTGCAATACTATAAAGAATCAGAACGGCTGCTCAAAGCACTAACAGACTGGAGATCTTTTTTTTGCATTTTCCAAAAATTATGGGTTAGAAAATGGGAAGGCAAACCTTTATAATACAATATAGTCAATGAATACAGAATTTGAGGCTTATTCTACTGAAAAAAAAAAATGTACATTTAAAAGAAAAATAGGTGGCTTTTTTTAAAAAAAGAAACAAGGTATAGATTAGAAAATTATTTCAAAATTATGATTTTCTTTTGGGGGAGTAAGATTAGAAATGTGTGGGGGTTTTTTTCTTTTTTTTTTTTTTTTTTTTTTCTGGGAACAGAAACATCAACCACATTTTACGCAGAAGAAAGAGCATTGCAAAATCACTTTGACCTTTGTCTTCCCTACCTTAGCTCTAGAAGAGCTGACATTCTCCATGTTCTCAATACTGCAGATGCAATCGTGAGACACTTTTCGGCAAGCTACTCGAATGTAGTCCCAGAAACTACGAGGACTTTCATAGCCGAACCAGGTGATCTGACCTTAAATCAAAACACAAGATACGTGAAGACTCACGAACCCCCCTTCCCTGCTTATTAGAAATAAGTATAAATAAAACGCTGCCCCACGCTTGCTTCATGCTGTCTACAGAGCCAGGGCTCTTGTTAGCAGCCTGACAAACTCCTGCTGAAATCTGCCTGTGCAGGTAGAAGAAGTGACCTGCATTGCTCAGCTCACCTTGATTTGAAACCAATATGAAAACAGAAGTTTGGGGCTTTAGTGGAATTATGCATTTTGTTGTTTGTTTGTTTTCCTCTCATTAATATACTATCAATCCTCAGAGTTCTTCACAAGACTTTTAAATCACACTACTGCACATACTGCTGCGACTCAAAACGATGATGCAAGATGAATTTAGATAGTGCTGTGTATCCCATGTACAGATAATTTTGCTCCTTTTTAATTTCCTTAAAGGTCAGTTTATTATGAGGGGGATAGTAGCATATTTATTTTAAGAGTAGATTTGGAGCTTTACAAATTGGTATTTCACTTAAGCAGAAATTGATGCTTGATCTAACAACTTTTTCAGCCACAAATTACTCTAAAATACACATTGAGAAGCTGACCAAATCACATCAAGTAAAATCAACATATTTCGTGGCGGTTTAGCCGAAGACCTTTGGCAGGGATTCTCCCAGCCTGGAAAGTGTTGCAGTTCTGCCTCTGCCACTGCTTGTAACTCCTCCAAAGGCAGTGCCTCAGCAGCGTCATCCAGCCCRAGCAGCACATCAGTGTGATCCCTGCTCCTTGAAAACAAACTTTGCTGTCTGGTTATTGCCATTATAATGTACAGACAAAAACTCTTTCCCTGTAAAATTGAGATCTTGCTTGTAAATTAAGTCTTGAGTTTTGCTTCTGAAGTTGTACTAGTCTATCAGAAAGACTTTTATTCTCTTGCCATTAGCAAGCTCAGATTTCTAGGAGGAATATATTATATTACTTTATATATTCGACTGAGGCTGACAGTAAAACACCAGAATATGATACTAAGAATCTCTCTGTCTCGTATGAGGTACCTTAGCTCCCAGCACAGCCAGCGCAGCATCAGAGCTGAGGATCTGCCCCTACTGACCTCAGAAATTCAAGGTATCACCTCTCTCACTGTCCCCAGGGTACTTGCTTCTTTACCCCCTGACCCACATCTGTTTTCCCACACATATTTCCTCAGTATATTCAAAGTTTCATGAAAGACTTGTACAAAAAACATGAATTAATATATGATACTCAATATCCCAAAGAAATAAAGAGTGCCAGCACCACTGTAGATACTTTTTCAGTTTTGAGAACCAAAGAGAGAAAAAAGTCTTCTTCCATATGGTAGCTGCTCTCACATATTCCATTTTTTTTGAAACATGAAAGATCATAGCCAGCAACAGGAATTCACTTGCATTTTAACGATACAAAAAAAGCAATTGATGTTCTCATCTTCTTAATCATATCAGAAATATTTCTACCCCAGATTATACCTGCAAAATTAAATATAGTCCCACTCCATAGTTTTCTGAAGCCAGCAATAAGTGGCCAAGTAATTCTGTTTACCAACAAACACCTGAAAAGCACAAGTTTAACTCAAAAATAAAAATACCCTTATAGCAGAAGTACATAGCACTGCAGAGAGCTTGGCTGGTTTACGTTGGTCAGTGAAGCCCTTGGCTGGATTACAACGTGCTCGGATATAGCGCTAGGCTCTAACCCCACAGGAGCTCCCCGCCAGGGCATGGTGCCTTCATGCAGCAGCACGGGTTGTCCTCACCTGGAGCTCACCGCAGGCTCCTGCCGCGCACCAGGGACCTCCACATTCCACTGTTTTCTCCTTAGAGCTTTAAATCTTGCCCACACTTAAAAGCAGCTAGCCCCATCTGAAGCAAAAATGTCCTTAGCTATCCAATATTAAGATTGCAGGAAAGACCATTAGAGAATATAGTGTATTTTAAAAACTGTTACATAAGATACTACACTATATATTTCCTACAACTTGAGGCACTTTCAGTGTTTGAAAATCTGCTTGACCCTTAATTAATGAGCTTAACATATGTAGCCACACGATGTCACAAGAAATGAAAAAAATAAAATTATAGCTAGATTTTAAAGGAGTCACAGTTACCTTAAAACTTAACTTTTAGTATACAACTTACACTCTGACAGTGAGCTGAAGGAAAGAGTTTCCCAAAAGACTCAAGCAACAAAGAGCATATGGTCTTTGCAATCAAGGTTTTACATATCATCAGAAGATAAAAAAGCTTACAGTTATTCTAACAGAAATGGCATAATTATTTTTTTCAGTCCATCAAATTGTTAGGTAAATATGGAAGCTGWAAATTTAATATCAAACACCATTCTAATGAATGCACCTTTGTAGCATAAAAATAAAAAATAAATAGAAACAATACAAGGGGTAATGGGTATAAATTGAAACACRGGMRGTTCCATGTCCAYGTGAGGCAGAACTTCTTTCCTGTGAGGGTGACGGAACCCTGGCACAGGCTGCCCAGAGAGGCTGTGGAGTCTCCTGCTCTGGAGATCTTCCAGACCCGCCTAGATGCCMCCCTGTGCCCCGTGCTCTGGGAGTCCCTGCTGGAGCAGGTGGGTTGGACTAGGCGATCTCCAGAGGTCCCTTCCAACCTCAGTCATTCTGAGATTCTATCAATATTATAAAATTTTGCATTTCACTACATTTTCCCACACTGTTATATACCTACTCTTATCAGTCTTCTTCTGATCTGAACTGACCACTAGATATAGACAACTGCAACACTATTTTTCAGATCTCCTTTTTCACTCCCAAGAAACTCGGCTCAAATAAGACACTAGAACCGTTTGATCCCTGCTCTTTTACAGGCCAATTTCCCACCTAGGAAGCAAAGTTTTGTAGCTGCAAAGCACTAACTGCCATGTTGCTCTAATGTACAGGCAGGTGTCTTCCAAACKTTCCAGTATCACAATTTTGTGCACAGCAAATATAGTCCATTCTGAAAAAAAAAATTAAGTTTTAATATAATTTGTTAATAACATAATAGGATGATATTTCTTCGAGAATTTCCTATGGTACCTACTCTTWATCTCGGGCCTGCAGAATGAGTCATTAAAAAAATACAATAGCTCATAAACCCAGCCTTCCGAGGCAGTTATAAACTGTTTAAGATGTTTCCCTCATACAGGAGAGAGAAGAAAGAGCATAGCCACAGATAACACATAAACCCTAATACGTCTCTTCAGGAGAGAGAGAGGAAAAAAAAAAGTAATAGGGTCAATGCAGATGTAGRAATATTAAATCTAGTAACAAAAGCTATTCTGCTTAGAAGGGCACTCTGCCATCACACTATGACAACCAAAACCAAAAAGGGCTCTAAGTACATGCTTCAGCCTGGCCTCTTCCATGAGGGCAGTGCCTTCAGCTCTTACTTCTTGCCTTCGCCCRTCCCCACACCCCCTCCATCATCTCAACTCTTTCATCCAGCAGACTTGCCTCGGGATCAGCAGCATTACAGGCTGCATCTTACTCACTTAATGCAACCTTTCTTCCCCGCCTATGACCTGTATCTACAAATGCAGCTTCTCTTCTGCAGATATAATTCATATCCCTTTTCATTCTGTAACCACTGCTCATGCTTTTTAAAACATTACTAGTTCTCAGAGGTTTTTCATTAATGTAAGTGTTTTTAATAGTTATTTCTTAAGAAAGAGGATCCATGAAATGGTAGGCAACAATATGATTTTTTTCCTAAATAAATAAAAGGAAAATGCACAACAATAAGATGTGGACTACAGACACTGTCTAATTTAGTAATTCATCTTACTATGGAGATAGTGCAAGAACTGACCAGAATTTATTTACCAGTGATATCCCTATTATGGCCGCTATCATTAGTGTCATTGGATTATTGATGACCCATAAAATGAGATCATTTTAAAGAATGAGGAAAAGAGGAAAATTATTACATTTATATTCCTACTCAAGCAACACTGACTGCTCTATATAAGTTTATTACTAACAGTGAGCTTTCTAAACTAAAAAGGAAAAAAAAGTGTCAGTCACTAGCAAATTAGAAATKACATAGATGAAAGATGGACAGAGATGGGCAGCTTGCGTAGGCAACACTAGCAGAAGCTTTTGGCATATATAGAGTACCTTTAAAATAAAGTTACAGGGGAAAAAAAGCACACAAAGTTATTTAGGCATCAAAATATTGCTATTTTGACAGCTGAGCATACTCTTTTAAGTCATTACCATGGCAAATGTGGTTAACTGTACAAATGACAAGAACACATTCAGCAAGCAKGACATGCAAAAACTACGAAAATCATAAGCAAAGCAAATTGAAGAGTTTAATCTATATACCAGAACACTTTCTAAGCATTAATACTCATTATCAACATGGATATAAATATATTTCTATCAAAGTCATGATAATAAAAAAAATACATACATGTGACTACAGCTTAAAAAAGAGTTTCGAGATGGTGGCCATAACAATCTACAGAAGTTATYAATGTTACTCATTGCTAGTTAATTGAAATTAATTTAAGGTGACAGAACTTAAAGTGACAGATCACAAYACTGAAATTAAACTTCTTGGTAGAAAATCACACAAGGTTACAATGCAGTAAAGACAACACATGCACCACTTTGATGTGGCTTCAGATTTAAAATCAGCTAAGATATGTCTGTGATCAAATCCCAAATAATGTTGCTGAACTTTTTTTTTTTTGATACCCCAGCTACATTTACTCAGCTGATCAGATTAAAATAAACAAACATGCACACTCTTACAGATAATGTACCTGAAAATCTGTGGCCAGCAGCCAAAACAAGAAGATAGCAAGACAGCTACAAGATAGGGCTTAATCACAACAGTACACAAATGATTAGACAGGAACAAATCCCTAACAACTACCAGGGAAAAGAAAATGATTCTCCTAAAATTACCTAAAATTATCTACCAATCTCCTAAAAAAAMCCCMAAACAAACAAAACACTCTACTATTTAGCCCTGCATTATAAAGCCATGCAGACTTTTATTCCTGACCAGAAATAAAGGAGTATTCTTCCTCTTTTCTCCTGTCTGTTCAAAATTCCTCAACCGCCTAGTCCAGTAGTGTCAGGCTCTGTCAGCAGGCATGTCAAAAAGCTTATTTTAAGGGCAGGAAGGGCCACCTACCATCATCATAAAATATCTTCCACAGGATGCTTCCTCTGTTCTGTATTCACAGAAAGAGCCAGCGCTTCTGCRCAGCAGGAGGTTTGCTGCACGTACCTTGCACAGCACAGGGATAATTCTCTCCAGTTCCCACAGTGGAAGCCAAGGGCTTGCACAGAGCTGACCCAAACCCTCTTCAAAACAGGCTGTGAGCCTGGATGTCCTTTTAGTCATGAGCAAATAGAATCATACAACCATTATGGGCAGAAAAGACCTTCAAGATCAAGTCCAAGCATAAACCCTTCAATACCGTCCCTGCTATCCCATGTCCCYGARTGCCTCATCTGGATGTTTCTTGAACACAGCACTAAGGTTAGGAAAAATCATGGAGATTTTCAACACATTTTCAACATTGCAAAGGGCTTGAGCWATCTGAAAGACCTTTTCTTTCAGAACAGGTTAGACTATGTGACTTTCAAAAGTGCTTCCCAGACTATATTCTTCAATGACTCTTAAAAAACAAGCAAACAAATGAACAAAAACAGCTAGGAAAGGTGTTTCAAGACACATATGCTACTACTTAGAATGGACAACGACAGGCCAGCTGCCTGCTAAAACTCAGTGTGAATAAAGCTGCTAAAGCTGGCATTTTTAACAGAACAGCCAAGAGGATGAGGTTTGTGGCACTATTACGAAACAGTTACCATTAAGAGTTCTGAAATCAATGCACAAAAAAAAAATAATTCCCATAGCTAACCATTTTTTCCCTATAAAATGACTATTCTTCCCATTTTGTGTTTTGTCTAGATGCTAGAGAACAAAAGCAGTAAGCAGTAACAGTTGTTAAYGTTCCATCAAGGCTGTTCCTCCTTCCTCAAAGAAACCATCTTTAGTACGAAACAAAATAATTGCCTGTAAAAGTTTTTGAATAGAAGTAATGGTTTAGAATGTCAATTGAATCACATACTTAATCCTCCTTCCTCTTTCCCTATACTTCTGAGGGAAGTTAGAGATTTTAAGAACTGTTATTTGCCGTGGCCTTAAGGAGGTTGAGGTCRACGYGCTCAAACTCTCAAACCTGGACAATCCATGCAACATTGTAATGCTGAAGGATTGTGATARCAWCYWWGWTWCMATKGWAWCWTRGWTGYTATCACAGACAAAAATATCATGCRTGTTCTGCCTGCATTAAAAAATTTCACATCACCCATTGCAATCACTAGTCTGCTTTTAGCGCACTCTCACCCACATAAAAAGCAGGTATTCAAAGTGTATTAGTCATTTCCATCAATAAGATGCAATTTCTTTCAAGTCCTGTGTTGCATAATACAGATACTCTTAAAATCTGAATTATCACAGGACATTTATTATCTCAATTTCTCTTTCAAGTTTTTAAGGAATAAAATAATCACTCACAGCAATCCAGCTTACTCCCAAAAATTCCCCATTTGCAATACAAGTTTCTGCCTTTTTTRGATTTTTTATTTAACTCTGTAAAATTAGAAAATCATACCGGTAATTACAAAGAGGAGACTGAGACAACAATTCCTTCTTTTAAATAATTTTTATTTGCAAATTCTATTTGTCTCATACCAATTTGCTAGACTACCACTGTAGGTGTCTGCACTAACACTAAGGAGCACTTGCCTCTGAAAATTATTAACTTCACGTACCAGACTAATATGAAAAAAAAAATACTAAAAATAAAAATCCTGGCCCAAGATAAATAGCKCAGTTTGTTTAAATATCTAAAGACAAAAGAGGAAAAAATGAGGAAAAACATACAGTACAAAGTCCTTTCATAACCAAAAGGAAGGTGAAGGTCAAAGTTGACATCCTCTCTAACAAGCTGGGAAGCAAAAGCAGGTTGGGTAAAAAAAAGTCTATACTGATTTTTGCTCAAACATCACCAAAGCTGGGGAAGAAGGCAAGGGGAAAGAGATCGACTTCTCAGCAGTGTCAAGTTGCTAAGTACCCATAATCACTCCAATAATCTTTGTCACAATGTGACAAACACCATGTTCCTACCCACTGTGTGAATTTTTTTCCTTCTGTGACAGCATGACAGCAGGTAGTAATTGTGCTGCTCCAGTGTCAGCCTACACACAAGGTTCTTCACACGCTCAGCTACGAAAACCGAAAAGCAGAAGTATGGAAAGGAGTGGATTGTCATATTACGTATCTATATTTAGATGAGCATGACGCCCTTCATAAGCCCCATATGATTTCAGGAACGGTATAGGGAACAGAGGGGCGAGGAGAAGCTCGCGAAGTCCCTGTTGGCGCCTGTTCCTGCTAAGGCACTCTCTGTTCTTTTAGCAGAGCAGCTTCCTCCAGAACCATCAGGAAACCAAACAGACATTTCCTTGAATTGGGACAACATCTGTCTCTGATACAAGAGTAAAATCAACCGACCTTTCTTTAAAAGCATTTTAATCCAGATCCAGTGCACTCCAGCAGCAAAACCCAACTCCGCCACGGGGGCCAGAGGAATGAAAGAACCTCAGCACAAACCGCTGGRAAAGGCAACAAAAGCAGGGAAGGGAGGGAAGAACCAAGAGCAACGCCAGGGATGTCCTAGCTCTACCTTGTGCGGAGGTGAGAACTGCTCTGGCTGCTTTGGAGACCCAGAGTGTTAGCACAGACCTGACGGAGGCAGGAGGGAGCCCAGCACCACAGCAACACCCCCGGATACACCAGCAGCCTAGAACGACGCCAGCAGGAACAGCCAAAACGAGTCCAACAAGAACACTTCCCTTGGCTTCTTCTCCGCAGTGACGGAGACAACAACCACGAACATGACAGCAAAGGGAGCAAACGAGGCACAGAAAACCACCCCTGCCTTTCACCTCCAGGAGTTTCCACAGCCACGCACCAGTTCCGTAAACGCAAACTCTCAAGGCAAACACAMCACCAGTCACAAGCTCTTTACAATACCTTTCAGTCGATGGCTCAGAATCTGTTCCAGAATGGCTGCAAAATTATTAAATTCGGGAGAGGAATCATCAATAGTCTCAAAGCAGGAACGATCGATCAGAGTCTTCACTGAAAACCTAGAACAAAAGAGCGGGACAATCRTAAACTTTATAGATAGCTATGAGTTTATATAGCCATATGCAGCCATYGGACATAGCTATCTTTATAGAGACAGTTTTTGGTACAAAACAAACAGAAAACCCTATAAAACTGCCTTGATGACTACGCAGTCAGTCTGAGCAGCGTAACTCACACCACATTAAGAAACAGCCTGGAAACAGAATCAATACSACCAGTTTTAGGCACATAGCTTTAGAACAAAACCCTGAAGTCCTTCTGCCCCCTGAGTAATAGCAAGTCATTTCTTTTCTGCTCCTCTCAACTGGCTTTATAAAGTTGGAAAAAAAGTCACTGAAAGGTACTAAAGAGTAACTTTTCTTCATATTCCTGACCTTTCCCTCAAAATGTTTTCTATGTCCAAAAATCAGAAATATGAACTTTAACCTATCACAGGAACACTGTAATTACATCCTAATGCAAGAATAACTCCCACACACTATAAAATTGTAAATTTTTTAATCCACTATTAAACCTGCACATTAACTTGCACAGCCTGATTTTCCTGTAAATGGGTTTAATCCCTTTTCAGCATATTAACTCACTGTTAAGTTACGGGGAAAAAAAAGCGCTATTAATTTGAGTGATTTAACTTTTGAAATCGGAAAGGCCGAAACAAAACGCTGTCTCAAAAGCAGATCCCCTCTTACCAGCCAATTACCCAGTCTTAGCTGTGCTAGTTATATTTGCACTTACCCATCTTTAACCTAAGACAACGTAATTTAAACCTCAGGAAACATGACAAATACAATTTTTTTTTTCCCCTCTTCCCTCTCCATTTTATCAGAATCAATATCAATTATCCTTTATGCTTTTCCAATTTGAAAGCAAATTTCGTACGCTCTCAACTTCCAAAGYAACCCTTTTTGGAGGTATTTATCGGGCTTTCTGCGACAACCCTCACGTGTCTCAGYGCAGTCGAACCGGAGCCCGAGATCACAATTTCACCACACGAGAGGTCCAACAGGATCCGCTCGGGCCGCTCTGCCCTGCCTGCTCATCCCGTCCGCTGCCAGCGCCGCTAGTGTCACTAGCGCTGTTCAAGAGGCCCACTGTGACTCGGGCTCGATTGATGGCACTTGAGAGGCGCGGGCATGCAGTGACTCTTAAGTACAGATATACCCATAATAAGGTGGCTCGCAGCACGACAGTGCGTACTCAACAGACACAGACAGGAACAAGGCTCTTCAACCCTGCAGTGTGCTCTGCACCGTGAAAGTAACGTTCAGTGACACTCAGCATCTCTAGTGGAGTCAGCTCAGCCTCCTCGTGCTCATTTCCTAAACGAAACCACCCTCGACTCTGCTCTCACTGAACTGGGGTGTGTGTGACACAGACATATATATATATATATATACACACACACACAGAGACATATATATATATTTTTTTTTTTTTTCAATTATGCCGTACCAAGTAAACTTCTGAAAAAGAATCTCCATCCTGCCTTTCCTGCAAGCTCCTCCTATTGCTAAAGTCTTCCTGAGAGGGCAGGGATTGGGGAGAAGCGGGGGGGAAAAATACCCACGATTTTTGTTGTTTCCAAGTGAGAGACGAGCGTGGCCAGCACTTAGCCTGCCGCTAGCACTGCTACAGCCGCCCTCACGGCAACAAGCAGCAGYGGTGTCCCCAAAGCTGCACCGCACTTGTGAGCTTATCCACCCAAAAACCAACCGGGTCAGCGCTCTCTGCGGCAGGAAGGCTTCTGCCCCACCACACCGGGAGGCAGGGCAGGAGGCGCAGCACACCCCGGGGCCCTGGGCACAGGCACCCCTAACACAGCGAGCAGCAACACGGCCTCGCTGCACTAGATACGTGTGTATATAGATATACACACATATATACACACACACACACAGAGAGTAACGACATCTTAACACTCTGGAGACTGATCCTCACATAACTCATAAACTGCACAACAAAGCACTGCCTAATATTTAGCTGTGTCTGTTTTTTCCCTTTGTTTGGTGTCCTATTTAAAAGCTCCCTGTCTRAGATGGTATACACACGTCACAAATGGAGATATATTAAGAAAGGAACTTGGGAGCAGTTCACACACTCATCTAAAATAACAGGTAAGTAACTTTTTTTATTTTAAAATATTCAGCAACTCATTAGAAAAACAATACTGCGTATCCTTTTTAAAGAGCCGAGTTTCCACAACTTTTAAACACCAACTGGAAAGTACCGTCTAACATGCTGTTATCTTTAATGATGCTCTTTTTAATCACACATACTACTCCCACCATGCACTCTACACGTCTAAACCTTTATAGTTATGAGCTTTCACTTCTGTSAAGTTTGACTAAAATTGGCCTCTAGGAGAACAAATGACAAACAGGGCCAATACACTTTATTTCCGTATAACAGGATGATAACAACCCCATCAGTCAAAATTTGACTGGACAGAAACATTTTCTGAGAGACTTMAATACTTATGGACTAAAAGGCAAGAAGGAACTATAGAATCTAAATTCCTCCTTACAAAGGGGATGAAGAAACAAAGCCCAGGTAGCTGTAATGCTGTATTAGAGGTTCAGGACAAACTGCTTTATTTCTTTTTTAACCCCGTATGTTGTTTCCACTTCATATTCCCTCCTCAAGCTACTTCTTGCAGCACTTCTTAAGGCACAACAGCAGCTTTAAACAAACTTAGGGTCTTCTACGATGAGCTTTTCAGGGGACTGCAGCAGTACTGAAATAATTTAGCCCCTGCTCAGACTCTTCATGCTGCTTATCCAACCAGTTCCTRTGTCTCACTGCAGCGGTACGTTTTGCCTAAAAGTAACCGCAGCCAACGCGACGAGAGCTCCAAACAGCGGCGCTTCCGAACAGCCCCTGCGGCCCGTGACGTGTTCAGCTCCTAAGGAGCTGCTGCTTCCCTGCCACGAACAGGATGGTGCTTGTGCMAAAAAAACAGCTGTAAAGCAGCAGCAATTCTCCGACTTTAGGGAGTTTCTGAACTCTTATTCAAGAGCGAGGAAAGCATTCCTGAATTAGAAAGTTTTACAGCAAGTTTTTTGGGGTAGGTTTCCTAACTCCAAGACAAACTCCAGGTGGACCTACAAGCTAGAGGCTTCATTTCATACACATACTGCTTTCTTTAAGACCTACKAAACAGTAACAATTTGAAAAGATTAGTTTGTAATTTCAGAAGAAGAATATTTCAGTTTGATCTTAACCTAAGATCCTCCCTTGAGATCTTTATCTGTGCATATTAAAGGAAAAAAAAAACCCCTCGAAATCCCAGCACTATTTTCCAGTACTACTGTAAAAGGAAGGCATCAAAGCTCAAAAATAAAAGGGTGAGTGCAGGGAAGAAGAGCTTAGAACATGATTTTGGTTAATATTATTCAAAAAAGTCCTAAGAATTATTGCTATTTCAATCMCTGCTGTTCTGTTCCACAAACACARCCAGCTGTTTCCACATGCAATTAGTTTATGGAAGTTACCACTCATTACCTCCATATCAACATTGCCACCCAATATTTTTAGTAAAACAAACTGTTCCTTCCGTGTATAAGGAAGTATCCACATCTGCACGAGAAGTCAGAAATCATTACCAAAGSAAAAGACTGGAAATCCAAATCCTAGTTTAACTATTGAATAAAGCTGCTAAATTGAAGCTTCTGGAAAAGGAGTTCATTAAATTACTAGAGATCGTTACCAGATGGTAATTCAGAATAATGTCTTCCTTGTAATCTCTCACCTCCACTGGGTAGCAGACAGAGTCAGCCAAATTTAACTGAGTCAGTTCAATGGAGCTTTTTGTTTTGTTGTTTTTAAGATTTATTTCTTATTGTCATAGAATTTGATCAAAATGGACTATTACTTTAGTAGCTTTGATACTTATCTGGATATTTCCTAACAATATTTTTCAATATCAAAAAATATGTAATAACTACAGAAAGGCATAGAAGCATTTTAAACATTTTATGATAACCAATATAAATAAATGTACACAAACTATTTTGTTTTTACTGAAAACTCAACTACTTTACTGAATATAATTATAGCACAAGCTATTTGAGTGGTTCCTCTAACAGATCTCCTCACATACTTTGACTGAATTTATTGAAATTCCTAAGCTATTTCACCTATGTTACAMCACCATTTTAACTGCTAGGAAAAAACATGAAATACGCAGATTCAAAAATAAAATTTAACAGCATAGCTTACAAAATATTTCCTTGTGAATGATGCAGAACGAACCAGCAAGCACTGCTGAATGCAGGATAATTGCTCAAAAAGAACTGTTTATAGTCAGGTGCAATTGTGGATTTACTTGGTAAAACCCTAAGACTGCAGACTGGCAAGATCAGCATCTCTGTGGCAACAGCAAAGCAGAACTGACAAAAACGAACACTTCTTCCATGTATTCTGTTGCAGCAAGTTTGAAAAATATGTATTTTCTCCTTTTCTGTGCTGCTGTTGCACCCCCGTCCCCAGGCAGCAGCACAGCCACCCCCCCGGGGAGGCAGAGCAGCACGGATGCTGCCCAAACCCGCACACCGGGGCTCCGACCGAGGGCTGCTAAACAGGCTCCTTTCAGCACGGCATGAGATATTCCGTTGGTAACACCCATTAACGAGCGTACAGTAACAGTGAGAACAGGGGTTCCTGAACGGTTTTTAAAGCAGTTTTTTTAGAAACACTGTGATGCACTATCGCCTAACAGCTGCCCCGGTCCGTTACAACCATCAGCACACACCGGGGCGCCGTCAGGGACTCGTAGGGGTTGCCCAGATAGCACTCGGACCCGTTCACGCCGGCGCAGCGGGGCAGCCGCGGAACSGCCGCTCTCGCATTAAAAGTTTGCGATGACGTCATGGCTCAGTCCTGCATCTGTGCAAACGCCGCATGGGATGTGGCGGTGACAGAACCACGCAGAACCACAGCACCGGGCTTACATAAGCTCACCTTTAAGTCACACGCACAGAAACAGTAACAGCCCCCTGGATGCGGGCTGCGCTGCAGCGCTCCCCATCCCGGCTGCGGGGACAAAACGCGCSCCCGGCGCGCGGCCCCGCCGCCCCCGCGCTGCCCCCGCGCCTGGGGAGGCGCCGGCCACTTCCCCGGCCGCTTTCGGTTTCRCTCCGAAGTCCAGCAGAGCCGATGCTGAAAGGGCAACATCTAGAACCGGGCGTACGGCAATTTAACAATGACAACAAACCCAAAAATAATAACGGAAAAAAGGAGACGCACACGCGCAGACGAGTCGCGCTGGGATGGCATATAAATATATATATTGTATGTGTGTGTATATATATATATACACACACATCCCAGGCCATTCCGCGGGTAGGGACTCGCAGCCCGCCCCGCCGGGCGCCACCACCGGGAGCCGCCGCCGCTCCGCTGCGCTCCGCTCGCCGCCCGGGCCCCGCCGCGGGGTCCGCCCGGGCCGGGGTCCGCGCGCGGGGGCCGCCGTTCACCTGCAGACCGTGATCAAGTTGCGCCGCTCCACGGCGGCGTTGCGCGCCGGGACGCTCCTCCTGCGCGCTGCGGCGCCGAGCCCCCCCAGGCCGAGGGACGCCATGTCGGGCGGGCGCAGGTGGCGCCGCGGCGCCGGCCCTTTGTTCGCCGCGCCCGCCCGGCCTCCCCGCGCACGAG